>SRLM01000343.1:359082-420312 GCA_015708895.1 Populus ilicifolia
AAAAAAAAAAAAAAAAAAAAGAATGGTCGGTGACCTAAAAAAAAAACATAATCCCAGGATCATGTGTTCAACTACCATCTCGTTGTGAAGTTCTTAGAATACATCAATTCGAAATTTTAGTTGTTATTAACGATTATTTTTTTTATTTTTAAGATTTTATTACTCATCAACCTCACCTGGTAAAAAAAAAGATAATTTCAACAAGTTTTATAGAATTACTTAGAATCTCTTTACAGGAACTAAAGATTAGAAAAAAATAGAAAAACCAAAATACATGAGGAAAAAAAATTAAAAATAAAGCATGCATGCATATATATATATATAAACCAAAACATTGTTCAGGTCTAGAGAAAACTCCTTTAAAAGAAAAGGATTCTATCATCTCTAGGCTAGATTAAATAAACCAGTGGGCTGAAAGAATTATAATTCCTTTTGAAGCCTAAAAACTTATCTTACAATAAACTCAAATTTAAACACGAGCTGAGCCAACTCACGAGTACAAATATAAGTTGAAAACAAAAACTCACTTGACATGTCCTTTTTCCTCTAAAATCTGGATTCGTATTAGGATCTAATTTTAACTTCTCACGTGATCACTAAATAAACCATTATGAAACGTCATTTCTTTCTCATATATGATAAAAGCTTTCAAGGGGTTTTGAATTTTTTTCAAAACATTTTTCTTAGTCACAATGTTACATGTTAAAGTGATTATATTAAAAATTAAACTTCAATAAAGTTTTCACACTAAAAATAATTAATTTTTACTTTTAATTTGCCTTAAATATTCTCTTTAACCATGATTTTAAAAAATTTAATATGAAGAAACTACTAGTTATGTGATCTACGCTCCGCCACAAGTTAGATATTTTTATTTTCTATAAGAAAATTGTATATGCAGTTTTTTAACACATTTATGTAGTTTGAAAAATTTAAGTTCAAATAAAATATCTTACAAAATTGAGAACTATGCGTGCAAAAAAATAAATAATTATTAATAATATTTAAAAATAAAGCTTGGAAAATCAAGGGATAAGAGTAAATCATGTTATTTAACCTCAAAAAATAAAAAATTTACTTGGTTGTATTTTTTAAATTTATTTTTTGAAATATTTTTTTATTCAAGTAAATGATAATAGAAATAGAAACATAAATTAAATTGATTAAGTAAAATAAAAGAAAAAAAACCATTGCAAGGCTAAAAATAATTGTAATTTAAAAGAGTCTCTCGACTAAAAGATACACACACAATACTAATTTAAATATAAATTAAAAAAATTTAGAGAAAAAATGATAAAAAAATCATTAAATTGAAAAACCACCTAAAAATAGAAATCAACCTAAAACCAAAAATTAATCTAAGCTTAAATCTATTTTTTCATGAATCTTAATGGTAAAAAAAAAACCTAATATGAACTCCCCTCATCAAATAAAACTATTTGACACTAATATCGTTCATTTTATTGGCCTAAATCGATGTTAATGATATTTTTTCTTTACCATCAAAATCTAGTGACCTCTCTCTATCCTCTCTTAATCCATGATCAAAAAATAACAAAAATAATGTTTTGTACCAAAATTGAATTGATCAAAAAATAACAAAAATAATGTTTTGTACCAAAATTGAATTGTAAAAATATCGAGATATTGAAATTGTATAATTTACATAATTTTTAAAGTTTAAGGATCAAAGTGTATCTTTTACTAAACTTATTGCACACCACTTATGTTTGGTGCCTTTTTCATTTTGAACCCATTTCTTTCAATCACACCCATTCATAAGAAATTAAAATCAATTGGTTTTCAATTAGGACTAAATTGTTGAAAAGCAATTAGAGGACCAAAATGATAAAACAAATAGAGGATGAATAGTGGAGCCTTCCAAGGTGAGAAACCCATGACTATAATTTATGTGATTTTTAAAGTTCAAAGACTAATATGCATCTTTTGCAGAAATTATGCCATGTCATCTATGTTTGATATCTTTTTTATTTCGGTCCCTTTTCTTTCCATCCCATATTTTCATAAGAAATCAAAATTAATTAGTTTTTAATTAGGGCTAAATCAACCAAAAAAAATTTTTTGGAAACCAAATTAAAAAACTATATATAGATATATGAAACACTGTATGCATTAAGCATGTAAGGTTTGGTCCTTTCTTGGTGATGACTTGCTCAACTTTCTAGAACTTACAACTCACCTTTTATTTTTATTTTTAAGTTATTGTTTGGTATTGTGGTCCAACTATATTTTTTAAAAATTTTGAAATTTTCTTTTAGCTTTAAACTAATTATTTTTATTTTTTTTTTATCATTTTAATGTACTGATATCAAAAATAAATTTATATATATATATATATTATTTTAATATATTTCAAAAATAAACATTTTAAAAGCAAATTCTATTCTATTTATTTTCAAAAGAAGTGGGGTATCTCTCTTACATATTGGTTATACCATATAGTTGAGTTATGAAAGTACCAAGTATTTATTGTACAAAGAGTTATAAAACATAAATCTAGATTAACCATTTAACAAGCAAAATATTAAGAGTAAACAAGATAACAAATACAAAACATGTTAATATCAAACATTAAAATTCATATTGAGTTTATACTATATTTATTATTATATCATTAGTGTACCCTTGTTACCTTAACATAATAAACTTAACTAAATATAATAAAAAAGATAAGTATAAATAAATAAGATAAGAACATATAAATTAACTAAGTAAAGAAAAAGAAATGAAATGTATAAATAAGAGATTAATGAAAGCAAAACTAAAACATTACAAAAACTAAAAAGAAAGAGCAAGAACATGATCTTGATCTGAAAACCAAGATGCCTAAATGCATGACAACTGCCTTTTTTTATAAGCCAAAATGTAAAACTATTGATTTGTTGACTAATTATTGAATTGGTGGCCATATCTTGACTTGATAACAATCTTTATCATCCTATTTGAATAAAATATCATTGTCAATGCTAGAATTTGAATATATTGTATTCATGAAATTCTAAAAAATTATCTCAGCTTTTCAATAAAAAAATAAGGTTATTTGGGCTTCTAGAACTCGAGATATGGGCTGAGCGCTGAACAGTATTTAGACTATAGTATAGATTTTAACTTTTTTGTTGTTGCTATAATTTGAACTTGAAAATGACCTTTTTGAATCTTGAACTCTAAATATGACTATATCTTAATAAAATGTTTCACAGCTCTAAATATCTTAATTTTTCATTCATAAAAAGCAGATCCAAATTCAAGTTTTACAGCTCTAAATATGACTCAACGACTGAACAGTATTCTAGTTTAGATTGAACCAACATTTCTTTTTTAAACTTAGTCATTTATTTGTTTTTTCACTTTCAGTAGTTAAATTTATTAATAGATCCCTTGATTTTATATGATTGACCTACATTTAAGATGAATATTTACTAGAGATTAAATATATTTTATATTATTAGATATGTTATTATAAAACATGCTCTAATTAAGAAGTTATTGATACTTCAAAAGCAAAATGATTATATAAAACCTTAATAAAATGCACTTTTAAATACCAATCATTTTTTACTTGAAATATCAATAACTCTTTAACTAGAGCATGTTTTATCATAACAAGTCTTATAATATAAGGTGCTTTTAATTTATAGTAAATATTTATTTTAAATATAGGCTTATCACATAAATTAAAGATTTGATTGATTAGTTTAACTATGAAAATTAAGAAGACAAGAGAGGGTTAAATTTAGAAAAAACAAATACCACTTGGATTCAAATTGGAATACCATTCGATTATTAGATCATAACTAGAACTGTGGAACTTGGATTTTTGTGATAAGCCATAGATAAAAAATTATAGTAAAGAGTCTAAGATTTAAAACATAAAGAGTCTAAGATTCAAAAAGATAGTTTTCTAATTTAAATTATAGTAACAACAAAGAAGTCGAACTTTATTATGCAGCCCAAATATTATTTAATGTTCAGTTTATATCTTAAGTTCTAAAAGTCCAAAAGACTTTATTCTTTTTTTTTAAAAAAAAAAACAGAGACAATTTTCTAGAATTTCTATGCAAATTATCTATTTAAATTTTAATATTATCAATAACATTTTATTTAGAAAAGAAGATAAGAATTGTCACAAAGTCAAGAAGTGACTATCCACTCAATAATTAGTCATTAAATCAATTGTTTTGAATTTTGACCTATAAAAGGAGGTATTTTCATGCATTTAGGCATCTTGATTTTCAGATGAAGATCATATTCTTGCTTTCTTTCTTTATATTTTTTCAATGCTTAAGTTTTTTTTATTAATCTCTTGTTTATACCTTTCGTTTCCTTTACTATACTTATATAATCATATTCTCTTTTTATTTATTTATATTTTTTTTCATTATGTCTAACTAAGTTTATTATGTCAAAATAAAAAGGTTTCATTAATGATGTTAGGATAAATATAATATAAATTCAATATAGACTTTAATGTTATTAATATGTCTTATCATTTTTATTTTATTAATTCTTCACATCTTACTTGTTAAATAATTAATCTAAATTTATGTTATATAACACTTGATATAATAAATGTTTTACACTTTCATAGTCAATCGTGTGGTATAACTTACATATGTGCTATAAAAAAAATTTGATTTTTTTGTTAAAATAAGTTAACATAATAAATTCCTGAAAATATTTAAAATTTATTGTTACTTAAATAAGATAATTAATATGATCATGTTAATAATTTATAATGAGTTATTAATGACAAATCATCCGATTATAACTTTCTTCGTGTGTGGTTTTTAGTTGAGTAATAAAAAGAGTTTATATTATACTTATTTCAAACAATATTATTAGATCCTCTAACCTTAATAACTATTTTTATCTTTGTTTAATCTTTATATTAATCTTAGATCTCAAATTCCTCTTCACAACCACCGTTATTATTATTATTATTATTATTATTATAGTTAACCTTAATATGGTTTGACTCTGGTTTTGTCAGGTTATTTATTATTTTGATACTCTTATATTTGGGAAAAGACATCAATCTTTTAGTCATGTTAGTAACCCTTCTTTTCCCCTCTCCTATTTCTTCTTATTCCTCTCTGCTCGGTAAAAAACAAACAACACACGTTTTCCCCCATGATTTTATTATAAATCAATCTCCCTTTATAAATTCAATCACCTAAACACTTAGTTTGTCAACATCTTTGATCTGATTCAAATTTTATTAAGTTAAATAAAGCAAAACTATCCATTTTTTATTTCAACTCAATTTTAAAATGTTAATTTTTGTTGTAATATTTTTATAGTATATGTATTTTATTTAGGTGTTTCTTGTTTTATAGCTTTTTCCCATATAAATTTGTTGTATAAATGTATGATTTGTACATGTTAAAGTTTGTTTGAGAGTTTGTAAAATTATATTTATTTGTAAATTGATATTTTTTTTTGAATTTGTGACTTAAGTGTTTTGTGATGGAATAAATAATGACTTATTTAATGGGTCAATTTTATATTTTATTAAATTTATTGTTGAGTTAAAATTTCATTAAATGTATAGAAATTTGAATTTATATAAATAATTGATAATGAATTAAGAGTATTATTAAAATAGATTGAATAAGTTTGAGTTAAATCAATATTAGATAATTTATTTAGTTTACATAATTAATTAATATATGTTATCATCAATATTCTATATAGGTTTGATATAAGTAATGGATGATTATTCATAAATGTATTAAGATTTACCCAAAAGGTTGTGTAGGATGAATTATTGTAATTGGATTTATATTTTTATTAATTATGCATTATTTAATCTTAAAACTATTAGTGAAAATGGTATTAGATGTCCATATAAGAGCTATAAAAATGAAAAGTTTATCTAAATATTATAACGATACATCTTTAACCAAAAAGCTTCATGAAGAAATATCTTTGTTGGTTTACACATAAAAAACCATATGTTTCTTACAATTTCATAGTAAAAAGGATGATTAAGTCAATTTTGAGTTTTAACAATGTGTATAGAGTTGAAGATGACAATTATAGTCCTCATAGGAATTTGATTATAGATGTAAAGGAATCATGGTTATACTAGTGACTGTTCAATTGTAGATGAAGAACCTAATGTAGATGCAATCAAGTTTTTTGATCTTTTGAAAGATTTTGATGAACTATTATAGGGTAAATGCATAAATTATAGTAAATTATAAGTCATTATCATGTGTTTACCATCAAGTTAGATTATGAGTTGAATATAGTCAAATATAACATAATAGACTTAAAAAGAAGTTTTAATGATGAACTACTAACTTATAATACTAGAAAATTGACACGTCTAAACTTGTGCATGTTGTACTACCTTGAAAATACAGAGTTGACATAGTGCAGAACATGTAAGCATTCTTTTTATAAATCCATGACCAATAGGGAAAGGACTCTTATCGCACACAGTAAACTTAAATACTTCCTAATCACACCTAAATTTCAGGGGTTAGTCATATAACCAAATACTAATAAGCATATGGCATGACACCAATTATATGATGTTGTGGATGAAATGATGATGCACCATTCTAATAGTAAAGCTTAAACTTATTTTAATAAGGACCATCTTCAGTTTTCAATGGAATCAAGAAACGTGTATTTTAGGTTATATATAATCAAATTCAATCTATTCGATTCATTTGTTGCTTCTTATTCTTATTTGGTTGGTGATACTTACAATTTACAATATGTAATTGAGGATGTGTATAGAGCTGAAATTCATGTTTTTATCTATGGTCATACTCGACTCTAATAGTCCAAGTTAAAATATAGATGTTTGTCTATAACCATTAATTGATGAGTTGAAATTGTTGTGGTCATTTGAGGTTTGACTTATGATACATCAAGAAAAAAAATATTCTTTGATGAAGAAAGTTATGATATAGACTATCAATGATTTTTTTTGACATATAGAATGGTTTTTAGTTAGAGTACGTATAAAAAATCAGCATGTCAATATGTTAATAAATATTGGTAAAATGTTTTTTATATTGTCACTAATGGTTTTTATCAATAGGTCAAAAGTCTTGTCTTATAAGCTATGATTATTGCTTAAATGCAACCAAGTTTGATGAAGCTTTCTGTGAAAACACATGGGTAGAATGATGATTATAAAAAAAGGGTGCAAAAACTCTTGGATAATCAAACTCAATACTTTTTGGTAAATTGGTCTTCAACTATTTTTTTTTAAATTATTATTATTTTTTAAATTTGTTGATTTTTTTAGGATACATATAACACACTATGTTAAAAGAGAAATATAAGGACGATCATTTGACCTATCCGGATCTTGATTTGGAGTTGAGGTTAGAGACAGGATCGTCTATGCACTTAATAAAAATCGAGTTATGCCATCTTTCTAAAATTATGATTGAGGACTTATTGATAGCCCATAATATTTCAACCATTTGATGCTCTCAGTCAGTTCTAAGTACTCAAATTCCAGAGTTTAAGGTGATTTTAGATTGATGATTTCAAGTTTAGATGACCTATATTACTATTTATTATGCGCAACTATCTATTAAGACAGTGAAACTTTACATATCGGTAATAGAGATGAAATCACAAATAAATGGTACATGTACTCCCCCTTATTAGCTCTATGGTCTTGCTAAAGACTCACCTCTTTCTCATCTTCTAGCATTTATATCCTAGATTAATTGTATTTGAATTTATAAATGTTTAATTTGTAATAATATCTTATTTTTATATTATATTATATTATTTTAATTATTTTCTACTTTTATTTAATATATTTTACTTTTTAAATTAAATTAGTGCTAAAGGAATTTGTTGGTATATTCTAGAGAGTAGAAAAAAATTACTACAAATATTATTGTTATTGTTTAATAACTAATAGAGTTTCATATGATCTTTTTGTCAGCTATATGTCAAATTCATTATAGAAAATACTGACATACAAGTAAATCACTAATGAAATTATATAAGGTTTTTTAGTTGGTAATATATTATATTTATCATCTGTAGATCTAATGAAGATTTTATTACAAAGAAACTCACCGATAAATCATCAATGATAGTTTTTCCAACTAAGTATTTTTGTTCATGAGCCTACAGGTAGAATTTATGTCAATAAACTAAGAATATAAATACCAAAAAAATATTTTATTATTTTATTGATAAATTTAAAAATTATAGTGGTGAGTAACTAATTTCCAAATTCTCTATCAAGCCTCTCATAGACTTTAAGATACCCTCCACGTTCTTGTCCTCTCCATGCAAAGATTAGGCCACCACTGCCTAAATCCATCATATATCAGGTTGTAAATCAGATATCTAGATGATTTCAGCACTGTTATATCAACTATGATTTACTCCACAATAACCAAATACCCTCAGATTCACCGTTTGCTTTCACTCAAAAACTAGCATCAAATTTTAGTTTTTCAATTATTTTCTCTGTTGCCCGACCACTAATTCTTGGTTCAGTTGTTGCTATAATATAATTTTGAAAGTTAAGAATTGACACCAAGGCTAGTTGATTCTTGTTTTCTCTTTAGCAGACAATTTAATTAACGGGCAATCTTTCCTCCTCTCCCACATCACCCTCTTCATCATGGTTTGAAATGTACTCATCCATATCACAGGCTTCAATCATCTTCCGATCCAAATAAGAGACTTCTACAAGGGAATCTCCATAGCTGAGTCCCTCTTTGATTTCCTTGGGTTCTGTCAACTTGCTTTCCTGTATCGACTTTGATTTTTTTATTAGAACATGGTAATAAACCGGCTTCCTCAAGTGAAATCTAAATGGTAACACTGAAATAAAACTAAAAAAATAAAGTAAAAGTTTTGTGTTAGCTTATACAGAATAGGATGGACACCATAAAAGCAAACGATTTAAATGTAACCTGAAAGGCTAGCTTGGTGGTTAAGGAGGATAATTTGTTCCAAATTATTTATTTATTTATTTTTATTTTTTAGGTTTAAATTTAGAGACTAGCATCATGAGGATTTATTAAACATTTCTAAATACATTAGACCGATATAGAAAGTGTGCTCTTAAAAAGAGTGCGAACTTAGTCTCAAATTAATGTATAAGTTAATCCAAGGATATCCCTTACCATTGAAAACAAAAAAAATTAAGTGGATGAATATTTTTGAAAATAATAGACACTACATTTGGTGATTCATTGCTTTCTTTTATTATAGAATGAAAACAATTTTGTACACATCAGAGGGGAACATCGCCTGAAACGTTCAGCTTAGATAAATAAAAAAAATCAATCAAATTGTTTATTTTGATTTGAACTAAATTAAATTTAAGAACTAAATTTATTAGTTTGGTTTAATTTATTTTATTTTTTAATTTATTAAAATTAAATAAAATTAATTTGAATTAATAATTCTTGAATTGGAGTACTTGTTTGAAATTATAATATATTTAATTTTATTTGAAATTATAATATATTTGATTTGTTCTGTATAATTTAGTTTAACTCAGGTTATTTTTTTATTCTTAAAATTAAAATTTAATAAAAAAAATTAAAAATTTTCTAACTGAAATAATCCTATATACTTGAAAAATTGTTGGGTTTAGTTATTTTCATAAAAATCTTACTGATATTTTAAATAATCACATTAATTTACTTATCCTACTAAATATATAACTCATTGTTGAAAAAATAAAATAAATAATCAGTTATAACGTTATGAGNAAGTGGGATTTTTCGGAGGCTGGTTCGAAGATCACGTATTGATCAGACCACCATGGCATTATCTGCCGGACTTGCCTGGTCCAGAATTATATTATCCAGCCGGGTCACATGAGTGAAGTTCCTTCCCTCACATGTTTTTATTTTTTAATGGTAGGTGGGGTTATTTTTTTTAAAAAATTATTTAAATAATATTTTTTTAATTTTAAAAATTATTTTTAATATTAATATACAATTGAAAAACATAATTTTTTTAAAAAAAATTCAATATTTTTAACTTTTATTTAAAACATAAGACTTGGAGCAAGTTTGAAATTATAATAGCTGTGATGGTTAAAAATATTTTTTGAATAAAAATATATTAAATAATTTTTTTATTTTTTAAAAATTATTTCTAATTTTAAGATATCAAAACAATTTAAAAATATAAAAAAATTAAATTAAAAAAAAAACACAATTTAAACGCAGTTACTAACTCTCTCTATATAAAACTCAACATTGTTCAGTAAATTCATGATCTGACTTGTTTAACCATCACCCGAGTCTTGGCTGAGATTAAATGTCAACTCAGTTCTTGGAGCTACAGCCTACCTAACCTCAGATTGAGATCTATCAGTGGGGTTTTGGTTCACAATTCGGTGGAAACTGATTAGGTCTGTGTCAGAATAAAACTACAGGGAGTTGGTCAGTCACCTAAACCACTCACCCTTAAAGTTGTCTGCGTGGAGAAAAGCATTACTACTAGTAATAGTTAACGAACAGCAACAACCTATTAATAACAGGGTCCGGCAACCTCTGCTGATCCCGATGAATCTCTTCGGAGAGGAAGCGGAACTGAGAGGTTAGATTCACCTAGATCATGCGTTTTCTTTGACATTGGGAGCGATGGAAGATCCCAAAATCTGAGTCTTTTGCACCATGTTCAAATCTCATCATATATCAAGGATTTCAGCTAGTTTTGCGATGATTAAAATAAGATTCCGGATACAAGGCAACTTGACTATACATGGAAGAGAAAGACAGTTAAAAATTGATTTTGTACACCAAAAAAAAATAAAAAAATAATAATAATCCTCAAGTACTCGACCATATACACAAAAGTGGAAGCACCAAGACAAGAAAACATACCTAAAACCTAAACATGTAAAAAGCAAAAGACAATAGACTGCCACGATAAATTAACAAAACAAAAATGCAATCCATACTCTTTTCTTTTTTTTTCTCTTCTAAAATTCCTATATCTCACTTTATTGAGATGAACTGACGAGTTTTAATAAATCTACAAACCTGTATGAATATACCCATACTATAAATAGCCACACCTCATTTCCACCGGAAATATTCCATGGAAATAACAAGAACTATCGGGATCTGCCCTTACCTGCTTTTTTTCCGACGATTCTTTGCTGGTTTTCCGAAAGCACCACAAAACCCACATGCAGACACCTTTGGAGAGGGAGGCTCTATTGCCGGAGACACCCTTCCGGTGCGGTAGCCACGTTGTCCACCGTTGGATCGACTTCTCTCAATGGTGATGCTGGGCTTTGATGATCTTGAAGTTGGTCTGACATCGTTCTCTAGCTTGATATCTGTCTTCTGATCATGCTGTGGCTCTTGTTCTTCGTGTTCTTGGTTTTGGTTGACTTTGTTTAGCTCTCCTGAGATAAGCTTATCATCCCATACAAGCCCTGAGGAACCTTGCCTCCTGAAAGACACGGCAGATCTTTGCAAGCCAGCCATTAATTAATCCTCTCTCTAGACCGTTCTATATGGGCTGGCTATAAATGAATGAAATATAGACGACTTTTCTCTTATTTCTATATATGAATATTTATAGAAAGGGACATGCATAAAAGAAGAAGCTAAACAATGGTCTCGTTGGTTTGGTTGAGAGAGAAGGCTCATGATGAGGCAACTCGGTCAAATATAACAAGACTTGTTTAACCTTGTTCTTTCTGTTGAGATTCATGTCATCATCCCATTATCTCAAGAGGATTGATAGTAATTTTTCTTTTATCATGGTAAATTTGTTTACTTAATTGTTACCATACTCATTAATTAACTGTTTGGCAAATGAATTTATTATATACATATCGTGTATTATATGATCAATATAATACTAGATAGAGAGAGCACGTGCTATACCGTGGGCCAAGTTAAATTTTTAAAAGAAAAATCCTAGAAATTGCAATTCAATTAAATTTAGGTTAATTTTACTAATGTCAACCCAAGATATGAAAACAAAATCACCTACAAAACAAAATAAAAAAATTTATAAAACTTAAGATTTAATAATTAAATGTTAAAAAATAAAATAAAAAAATATATTTTTAAAAAATATAACAATTTATAAGAAAACTTGAGTCAATGTGAGGTACTTAAGTAATTAATTTATAGCTCGTGATATGAGATTGAAATTAAAAAAAATAGAATTTTAAAAGAAGAATATAGTAAAAAAAAGATCAAAGTTTAATAAAAAAATATAAAAAACTGAGCTAATTTAAGTTAATTTTACTCATGATAACTTAATAGAAAAAAAAACTAAAAATAACAAAGTTTAAGAGTTAATAATTTAATTTTAAATGATAAAATTAAAAAAAATCAATGTCATAAAAAAAACTCAAGTTAACTTGATTAACATGTTAGCTGCGACATGAGATAAAAAAAAAAACTCAAACTTTTTAAAGAAGAACCCAACAAAAAAATATCAAATTTAAATAAAAAAATATTGTAAAAAACTCTTGTTAGCCCTAACTAATTTAATTAACCTGCATTTAGGATAACTCAACAAAAAAAGAAAATTAGAATTTCAAAAAAAATGCCTACTAAAAAAAGATCAAAATTCAATAAAAAAAACTAAGTTAATCCAAGTTAATTTTATTTACCTGTAAATGATAAAATTAAAAAAAAAATCAATGTTATAAGAAAAAATCTAGAAAATAAATTCAAGTTAATTTAGGTGAACTCAATTAACCTATTACTTGGATTATAAAATTAGAAAAACTCAACAAAAAAAATGAAATAAACAACAAATCCAAGAACTCAATAATCAAATCTCAAATAATAAATTAAAAAACTAAATTCTTAATAAATAACAAAAAAAAGCCTAAACTTAATCGAGTTTGGATTATGAAATAATAATTATCTTATAGAAGGACAATCATGATAGTAAAATTTTCAATCTCAAAACAATTTAAAACTTAAATAATATGGATCAAATATGATATAAAAACAAAATAAAAGAAAAATAATTAGGGGTTAAATTAAAAAAATAAAATAAAATATTGAGGGATACCATAAAAAATCAAGAAAATAACAATTAAAGAATGAAAAATAAAATAAAATTAAAAAATAATTGCAATAAAATGGTAAGGGATAATTAAAAAAATTAAGAAAAATATATAAAATACAAAAAAAAGCAACCAAAAGTAGAAGGATTAAATTAGATATACAAATTAAATTAAATATTTATAGATAAAATTATAAAAAAGCTAAACTTCAAAAAGCTTTAAAAATAAAATAAATAGTAATTAAAAATTAAAATTAAAATCGATAAAATTACAAAGTGGATGACATATCTTTATCTTGCAAGGACTATCATGAATTTTAAAGCCTGAGAAATAAAAAAAAAAAGAAGAAGAAGAAGAAGAAAAACTCCATCATAACTAGTCCAATCGGACCTCCATTATTAGCACGTGCCATATTATTGAAAAAAGGGATAGCTCGTAGCTCCCAACCGTGCCGTGGATGAAGCAATTTAGTAACTTTAAGGCCTTGCACATTCCACCTAAAAGGTTCGGGGGGCTATGATCATGTGCCAATGTGATTCATAATTTTTTCTTGATAATATTTAATTATTTTAAATTATCAAATAACCACTAACTAAATTCAAAAAATACAAAAAAAATCTATAATGAAAAAGACTAAAATGCTATTGAAACCAAACTTAGTTTTTTTTTTTTAATTCAATGGTGATTATGTAATTTAACTGTTTAAAAAAATTGAAAAGATAAAGAAGGTCCTCCTGCATGTTCACTTTTTTTTTTGGTTCTCTCAAAGGTATTATTATTATTATTATTCTGTGTAATTATTTTTTTATAAAAAATAAGAGATAATGATCAAAAGCTTAATATTTTTTTTAAAAGGGAAAAATAATATTTTTACTCTGATAAAAAAGATGTCATGATCAGTTTATCTCCAATTAATTTTGTAACAACTAATGGATACCTGAAAAGATAATTCTACCAAAAGCTTTCTGTTCAAGAATATACACAGGCTAGCATCATTTCACTGTTCTAATATATAAACAGTGAAATGTATTTAAGGGCAACAGTAAGTTACTAATGGCTTTTAGTTTATTTATTTATTTTATTGGGTAATGTGGGCAAATGAATACGTGGTCAGTGGTTAATTTATATGCCTTCACCATCGGTGACCCGTGCCTGACTCATCCTCCACGCGAAGCCGCCTTGTTTTAGCATATGCCATCTGGCTTGTAATGTTTATGTCCGTAGAAGGACGTTATAAAAAACTCTAAACTGAAGCCAAAACCAGGTATTGGAGGAAAGAAACTGCTGGAACGATTATCCGAAAGCTTGTTTGATGCCACCATATATATCTATATAAAGCTCAACAAAGGCAGCACGGTTAATATCTATTGAAGCCTCTTTTGGCATCTAATTCACCTGCAACAAATTCTTTGTGTCGTCTGCTTTCTATTATATATATATATATATATATGTGTGTGGAACCAATGAATGAATTCACAATAGGGTTAAATGAATTCTTTTAAAGATATTGTTTATATTCTAAATGAAAATTACTTAATTTATATAGAAAAAATATAAAAGTAAATGAGTGGAGATCTTATGATTTGTTATATTAATCTCTCATTATTAAACTTAACGTTGAAAATAATATTTTATAAAAACTTCACATGTTAACAAAAACCTTATTTTTAAATCTCTTCCACGCCCCCCCCCCCAAAAAAAAAAAAAAAACACTTGACAACACTATATCCTATCTTTCTTTACTTGGTATTAATAGTCACCAAGATATTTTTTTATCTTTTATTTATTTTTGGTTTTCGCCGGAATCTTTCGTTTCTTTTTCATCTTTTTTTTTTTGGTGAACCTAGCCAATTATGCATGGATTATTAATCAGTATTTTTGTAACAAAAATAATTTCTTAAATTATTAAAAAATAATTAAAATTGATAATTCAATTTATTATTGCATGCATTCTAAATAGTATATTGGAACTCAAATATATGTTTTGGTGTTTTATTTCAAATAAAAGTTATAATAGACTATCAATTAAATTTTGGTTTGCTCCTAAATTAAATTTAATTCAGTTAGTAATTTAATTTAATTTGATTATATGAAGTACATCAACTCTCAAATTATGTGAAGGAAAGTTACTTTTCAGGTTTTAGATGAACAAATAGAAATTTGAGAAAGAAGGAACATGATTTTTTTTTTTTTAATTAACGTGGGTGTCCGGGCCAGCTTTCGCGCACCATGACTAATCCCACGGGCCCTGAAGTTAACGACCATGTAAGTCTCCAATGGCCATCATATGAGCAACCAAGGACTCGAACCTGAGATCACAGAGAGAGCAAACTCCTTGATCTCAAGTCTTTACCACTTGACCACCACCTAGATAGTTAAGAAGGAACATGATTCATCTCACAAGGAAGGAGCAAATGACGCAATCGAATACACAATAATATTAAAATGGCTGAATGAACAAGCAGTAAAGTTTTTATTAAACAAGCGAAAATGTGACATCCCACATGATCATGTGCTAGCTGGTTAGCACCTTCATTGCTCAGACGACTGATTAATTTAATAAAATTGACTTTCTTTTCAATATCATTAATCAAGAGAAGCAACACAATTAAAAAAAAAAAAAACCTCATCCACTAAGTTTTTTTTTCTTAATAAAATAGCTTTAAAAACATCTTAAAGCACATTTGACTGCTCCTTTGATGTTTGTTTTCTGTTTTTTGGTTGGATCAATGGGATTGCAATTAGGTACATTAGAAATTTAAATCTTGCAAATTAAAAATTACCCATAAATCATTGATCAATAATATTAATATTGCAGTGAGTGAACAATTTATATAAATCCTTGATCAATAATGTCAGAAGTTGACAATGTCAACTACTTGGGAATTGAGCAAAAACTAGTTACTTGTTACGTGATTCTCTGCAGATTTGAGATTATTTTTTTTATACCAAGCCAAAAAATAATGTGTACACTAGATTGTGCAATGAAATATAATTGTTTGTGCTTACTAAAATAAACCGAGTAGCATATCTTGTTAAAAAAAATTAGTTTTTTAAGTGATTTTATTATCTAATTAAGATTTAAACCGATTTGATTTTAGAGTTTTTTTTTTTTGAATAATGAGACACTGATACATCTACCCCATACAATCCAGGTAACTGTTAAAATTATAATCCAAAACATTGACATGATTATAATGTGCAAAGCTTGTGTGGCCTTCACTGGACTTGAGTTGGATGAAATTCAAAATTCAATCGAGGATGTCTCAGAAAATCATGAACTAAATTGAAAGAAAAGAGTTTGGGTGTTGGGTGGATTCAAAATCAAACTTCAATTGAGACGTTATAAATTTAAAGATTAAAGTGAAAAAAGATGAAGACATAAAACTAGCGTGTGCAAACCAAGCACCAGCAATTGAAAGCTGCTGTCTAGCTTTGGATAGCATTTGAGGGTGTGCAAAATCAAGCACCAGCAATTGAAAGCTGCTGTCTAGCTTTGGATAGCATGTGAGGACTCAAACGGCCTCTAAAGATGGCCTTTTTTGGTGTTGATGGAATTATAGTGACATCATCATTCCTTAAAGGGGGGCACTTGTCCGCTAAAATGGAGGCTTGATGTGGCTCTGACAACAATTTTTTTTTTTTTTATGTTTTTTGCCATGCATGAAATTTCTTCACCTAGACTAAAAAAGATTGGATTTTCTGTCAATCTTTAATTGTAGTTTCTTTAGTTCGAATAGTTTGAAAACTGAAAAATCAAAATAATCTCTCTCAAAGTTGAGTGTCAACCTAAATTTTGAGGTTTTTTTTCACAATGAAAACCCATACTAAGTTAAGTGAATCAAACTACCAAACCCATACTTCAAGCCAACTAAATATAAAAGGATCTAATTGAAAAAAAAAAAAAACCCTTAAAGATCGGGAAAAGAAGGAGAAGAAGAAGCAAACAGTAAGTCAACAATAGAAGAAACAGTAAATCACCTGGAAAAATGAGTTTTTCTTAGATGTTAAAATAAATTTTCTTGACCAAGAGATGCATCATATCATGCATGGCTCTTAAAAGGTATTCAAATCCTAAAGTGCCATTCTTACAATGGAGTAGATGGTATGCGTTTAAATCTTAAACTGGTTAAAAAAAGAAATAAAAACAATAAGATGTATAAAGCAGGTTAATTTGGCTCCCTTCCAGAAATGTTATCTGTACACCTAGCCTGCCACTAAGCTGCTCACAAAATTCGATTGAATGGCCAAGACAAAAATTCAAATCCTTGCTAAAGCTAGCCTGCTAGCATGATAATTATATGCATTTTTCCGCGTTGGATAATGCTATTTGTAGTTATAAACTAAAATAAAAAAGGATTTTGTAAAGAATATACACTCACTCTATGTTAGTAAAGATCATATTGGAGTGAACTATGGTATGTTCCAATAAAAAAATAGTTTCCATCCTCGCTACTATATTGTTCATGTTCATCCATATATATATAATCTACGATCAAGTAGCAGGTCGTAGATTAGAAGTTCATGCAGCTAGGTCAACTGGTGATGGATATGGCGTAGAAGACTCTTCAAGGGTGGTGAGCATGGCCGATTCTTGTTCATCTGCACCATATCTGAACTTTATATGCATGTAACAGTCTCATGGCTTTCTCGAAGCCATGATAAAGATTGAGAATTTTATTTTCAAGTTATTGACTGTGTTCCTTTTGATGAACATTCTGTAAGTTTTTGACGGGTCCGGAGTTTATATCTTCTTGGACACAGCTCATTTTTCAATGCTTGGAATTAATTAGTGCCGTGAGACATTCGGGTTCAGAGTTAAGATGGGCTGCAAAGTTCATTCAGATCACAACATTACCGGATAGGATGCTATACCCCGTTTGGCACCATGTTTTAAATAGAAAGTGGGTAAATTTTAATTTTTTTTATATTTTTAAATTATTTTAATGCATTGATTTTAAAAATAATTTTTTTAATATATTATTTTAATATATTTTATATTAAAAAATATTTTAAACAACTATTATTTTAATCCTAAATATCCCAAGATATTACGTACAACTAAAACGAATCTTATTTATACGAGGCGGACAACAATATTTGAACGCACAACCTCTGGTTAAACCTAGTTTAGAGCTTTTTTAGGATTATGGTTGCGGTTGAAAGTATTTTTACTTATAAATGTATTAAAATATTTTTTTTATTTTTAAAAAATTATTTTTGAAATCAATATATGAAAACAATCCAAAAATATAAAAAATAATTTTTAATAAAAAAATTAACTTTTTTTAAAACATAAGTTAGACCAAGTTTTCAAATTGTCTCTTACCAAGATGACAAAACATACATGCTTTAAATGAGTATATGCCCTCTGACCACATGTTCCTCAGAGAACTTGCACAACTTTACAATAACTCAATTGATACTCTAGGTCTTTATCTCCAAGTAGTTCAAATCGATAACACATTAGCAATCCTATCTTTGAATGGACACAAGTGGGTTCAAGGCTTTATGAATAAAACCTTAATGTATAAGTCATCCGTTTTATTACGCAAACCTAAATATTCCTTACAACTAAATAAACATACGCAACCTCACATGGTTCTTATCTCCTATCGAAAATGACTTAGGTGTCAGATGTCCTCAATGTTAAGGTTTCTGATAAGCAATATGCTTCAGAGAAGGAAAATCATGTTCAGGAAACAGAGAAGGAAACTCATGTTCAGGAAATCCCATATCAAGCTCCCTCATGATCTTGTCGTGATCTGCAGGCAATCTTGACAAATCTGATGCTGTAACTCTTGAAGAATATTTGCTATAATTGTGCATATCTCCTTTTCTTACTCTTTTATTGATGTATTTTAAATACAAGCCTATTTACAATTAATGTTTTGATTATTTTGTCCAGTAGAGAATAATAAATACTATATTCCTCCTTGCAATTTTCTATCTCCTTACTCTTTTATAGAACATGTTTTCGTAGGTGTTTAAGTTGTCCAATCCCAATGCTCTAAACTTTCTAGTACATTCCAACCTTGAAAAGACAATTTTTTACAAGTTTTCAGCGTCCTCAACAGTTCTCATTCAAATATGGCAACTCATTCTGTAATTTATATCTGAAGGAAGTCAAGGACGTGAAAATCCTGAGCTTCTGAATGTTGTTTGGTCACGCCTACAAAGAAAGAATATGCCCCGCCTTAATTTTTATAGATTATTAGGGTTTTGAAAGGTGGTGAGCTGTCATCATTGAATCAAGAAAGTTTGGAGTTTATGTGGGTCCGAAACACAATCAAGCACCAAATTGTAAGAGTCTTATCCTCATCATAACATCATCAACAGTATCATTAAATTAAACAAAGACTAATAAAAAAATTCATGAAAATAAGTCCAACATCTGGCCAGCCATGATTGATCCAATAACTACAAAAAACTTTTCCTTCTCCCTTTAATGATAATGACAGCCAATCATGTCGACCTTCATGAACTATCCTCAACCTATCATTATTGACCCAACTCCCAGCCCGGTCGCTTATACTTTCTTGCGAGTCTGCATCTCACAACCTCTAACTCTTAATCCAGGATGGATCGGCACATAAAAATCTATTCGATGATGAGATTACGATCGGTCATCTAATTAAATTTTGGATAATCTAGTATGATTCTGAAGTTTCTGATTTTCATCTGCAAAACTCAACAAAAGATAAAACCGTATAACTAGTTAAAAAAAAAAAACAAAAGAAAACTAGGGTGCTCAAAATTTGCAGGATCGATCACATATTTGTGCCTTTACGCTTGGGATTTTGTTATGGTGTTGTCCTTCAATATTTTTCTTGTTGAGTCCATCCTTGTACTTTATAAGACTACAGCCTCATCGTCCGCTTTCTCCTGTTATGCTATAGGTTTATGATTTGTGGCATAACAGGAAAAACCCAAAATTATTACAGTTAAAAATAAGCTAAAAATAAAACAGAAAGGTCTTTCCAAGTAAGAAATTTAATGGGGGAAAAAAAAAAGAACTGTATAGTATCTCCGATTTTTAAGATATATTCACACATCATTCCTAATAATATTACTGACATGAAGAGACTCTTCCGATACATTAGATGAACTGGACAAATTTAGAAAAAAAAAGAAAGATTGAGTAAGCATGGCTAAGATTCTTAAAACCCAACTTGACACATTTGTTAATTAAATCAGACGTGACAAATAAAAAATAAAATAAAAATTAAAATGGAAAGGTGGTCTGAAACAGTGTTCAGACACTCATAATTCATGCACTGGAATAAAAAAATGTTTTTTTAGTTTTCTTTTTTAATTTTTATTCCTTAATAATTTTTTAATTAAATCCTTTAATTGCAAAACTAATAGCCAATCGCCTTTGTATTTGTTGGCTAGTGAAAAAAAAGAGGATCAATTCAGAAAAAAATATTGAAAATAGATGTAAAAGTTCAATTTAACCTTTCAATTTTCAAAACTAGAACTTTTTAGTTAATAATGTTTTTTAAAATTTAATTTTGATACAAAACCTTTTTATTATTATTTTTCGGTCTTTCACATGTAAGGAAAAAAGAAAGTTTCATTGGATTTCATCGTAGAAAGAGTAAGCCATTATTTTCGCTTATTTCAACTAATAAATCATTTGATCTTTATTTTTATGAATTTTATTCTATGAAAATTAATAATTATTGGTGAAGTAATATCTATTATGAAATTTGACATACTAGATTTATATATTGTTGTGTTCTTTATTTTATATGGAATTATGTGTAATATGTATTTTGTTGAAATATTGCATTTTGTAGGGGAAAAAAGGTCCTAATTTTATATATTGATGATCTCTGGATATATACTTTTACCACCACACCACTATTAGCTACACACATATTCTAGTAGTTTTTACTCCTAATTCTTGGAACTGCCGAAAGGAATTGGATATGCTAGAAATAATTAAATAAATCAAAAACTAATGAAACAATATTAATAATAAATAAATATAAAATTATAAAAAATCAAGAGACAAGTATATATTAAGATATTTAATCTTATAAGATGAAATATTTTTCCAGTTGTATTTACTAAATTTTTATTGAAATTAATTTTTTATTCAATTAAAAGATATTAAAAATGTATATACATATATTAAACTGATTAAATAAAATAAAAGTGAAAAAATATTATATAACGTTGCACATGTTAGAAATATTATTTAAAAATAATAAAAAAATTATTGCCAACAAATCTAATATTTAAACCATTTCAACCTAAAACCACCTTACCAACATCCGTATAACATTTAAAAATCATTCCATCAACTTCAAATATCTAAATAATAGCCTAAAAAATCAAAATCAAACCAAAATAGCTTTAGCTTTTTCAATTTAGATTTAGTTTTTCATGTAATATTAAGACTTTAAATAACAACCATAAAGCCTCTCCTATCTTATAAAACCTATGGACATTAAGAAACCCATTTTGGTGGCCATAAATAGAGTGAGCGATGATTTCTCTTTTATTGTTGAAATTTAACAACCCTTCTCTTTCTATTATTTGATTAGAAATTAAAAAATAATACAAATAAACTTGTGTACTAAAATTGATTTTTTAAATTCTAAAAGAACCTGAATTATAGAAATTGCATTATTCTAAAAGATCAAGGACATAAGTGTATTTATCGCGCAATTTTTGGCAAGCCATCCATGTTTAGTGCCTTTTACATCTTGGTCCCCTTTCTTTCAATTTCATTATTGACTAAGAAATTAGAAATAATTGGTCTCTAATTAGAATCAAATTATATAAAATAAAAATTTAATGACCAAAATGAATTATTAGTAAAAGAATAGAAAGTTCATATGTTATATGTATGTGTGAACAATGAAAATCCACTAGAATTAAGCCATGTCTTTTAGTACATAGCCATGTCTTTTAGTACATTCTATAATCTATAATATAATAGTTCTACATGGGTAGGAAAATTTACAAGTCCTTTACCACTAGGCTTCTGTAATTACTAAATTATCATTAATTTAACCTTTTAACAACCTAATCTTGTTTTTTTTTATTTAGTATTTTTTTTAATTTTATCTTTTAATATTAGATTATTTAAAGAATTATATTGTGTAATGTTTTTGTTTTTTGTTTTTTCTATTAGATTGCATATCATTCTTATAAATTTATTTATTTTAATTTCAACCTTAAACATTAGATCCACTAGAAGCAATGTTTCATATTTTTTTTATTTGTTTTCTATGAACTTATCTCAATTTCATGACTTAAGTCATGAATTTAACAGGTTAAACCAAGTTGACTTCAATTATTTTTTTAGGTTACTTTCCTTAATTATTATTTTTTTGATTTCATCCTTCAATATTTATTTGGTGGGAAATTGGGCATTTTAATTTTTTGAATTTTCTTTTTGCAAGATTATTCTTGCTATTTGATAGACAAAAATAGATAAGGGTGGGTTGATACTAGAGCCACATATTATATATCTTCTGACAAGAATACTTTTTCAAAGTGTATTACAATTCCTGATAAAGAATTCTTGCTCATAAGGTGGTGCTAAGAGATGGCATAAAAGAAGAGTTAATTGTAAACAATGTGATTCATGCTTCTGATATACAAAAGAATCTGGTTTATAACTCTTTGTTGAGAAAGAATGGTTTAAGCATTGTTTTAAGTCTGCTAAATTTTTCCTTGACAAGAGTGGGATGTGTTGTGGACAAATGATATTTATTTGATGGGCTACATAAGCTCAATGTTATGATTATTACAAAAAAAAACAAGAATATTAATTCAACATCTTCTACTATTTATCTGGTAAGTCTTCTGATTTTTGGTATGATAGATTTGTTCATGTTTATTACAAAATATTAAAAAGAACTAGTAATTTGGATTTACTCTTGAAATCTCATGTTGATCAAAATAAAAGAAGTAAAATTTATATGGAATTCAAATTGACTAAGTTACCTTTCTATTACATAAACAAAAGTAGCGAGCCTTTAGACTTAATTCATATTGATATTTAAGATTCAAGAGGTAATAAAAAAATATATTATTATATTTATTGATGATTGAACAAGATATCATTTTATCTATCTACTAAGAAGCAAAGATAAGGCTTTAAAAGTGTTCAAATATCTTAAAATCGATGTTGAAAATCAATTAAATTAGAAGATCAAGTGTAAGAAGCAATGGATGTGAGGAATATGATTTACTTTTTGATAAATTGTGTTTTGAGCATAGTGTAACCCATCAAACCACGACTTCTTATTCAACATAATAGAATAATATTGCTTAATGCAATAACCTAACATTGAAATAAATGATGAATGTTTTGTTAATAAATTCTGGATTACCTCAAAACCTACAGGTATTTTTTTTCAACAAAATAGATTTTAAATAAAATGCCTTACAAGATATTTGATAAGACATCACATGAATTAAGAATGGGTTGAAGACTATCTTATAAATGGACAGAACTTAAGGGATATCTAGCCAAATTCGTAGCCCTTTGTCAAAGAAAGTCAAAATATAGATGATATTACACAATATTTTCAATTATATTTAAAGGGTTATTGATGTAATATTTTCAGTTATAATTGAAAGTTTAGTGATGCTAACTAGATATTCAATGTCCAAAGATTTAAAATCTATAAATGCATTTAACTTTACCATTAAAGGAGTTGTAGTTTTTTACAAATCCTCTAAACAAACTTGTATAGCTAGATACACTATAAATTCTTAGTTTATAGCTTTAGATAAAGTTAAAGAGAAAGTGGAGTAGCTTCGAAACTTTTAGGAGATATTTTAAGTTGGTTAGAACCCATGTGAGCTATTTACATACATTGTAATGACTCATTTGCAATTAGTAGGATATAAAATAATATTTATAATGGTAAGTCTCAACACATTTGTCAAAAACATAATACTATAAAATAACTACATGCAAATGAAAATATTTTTATTGGATATATAAAGGCAAAGAATAATATTATAAATTCACTTACAAAAGGCTTAATATGAGAGTAAGTCAATAAATCATCAAGGGAGATGAGATTAAAGCCTATATTCAAAGCATTACTATGATAGGAACCTAACCTAGTTGAATGGAGATTCCAAAATCTAAGTTCAAATAAACAATTAAATCATGTGTTAATTTAGTATTGGTACTCTTACCCAATCTTATTGTCGCAGAGGTGTGCACGACGCTACGTCGTCTAGTGATGGTAGAGACTTTTGTCGTTCTTCTTATGTGAGGTGTTATATGTTGGGAAATATTTTTGGATTTAATCATAAAATTATAGTTAATATTTAGAAGTCGCCACCTAATATTATGGTTATTAAGAATTTATGGTTTACGAGAGTCTAAGTAAGGGACTGGTTGTATAAGGCAAAGACGCATTACTCATAATGCACCCTATCTAAAGTAAATTGCATTGTTGTTTGATTGTTTTTTTCTAAGTAGAATTTTTATTTCATGGTCTTTCCTAAAGTTCAAAACAGATCTTTATTCATGAGAAAGTGTCTACCTTATTGAATTAAATCCTAACTGTTTTAAAATCTGAATTTTAACATCATATTTATTTATATCTTATATCTTTACTACTTCAAAGTGTACTTTATTGTATAATTTTACACCATACAAATATTAAAGTCTACATCTAGATCCTAAAAAATAAATATGAAAAGGGAAATTGATTAAAAAGTTTTTGATTTTTTTAAAATGTTTTGAATTTTTTTTTAAATATTTCAAAGAAAATTGGGTATTTAAATACCATATTTATTTTTTATCGTGTAAATATATAACCTGATATTATGCAAGATTGACAAAAAAATATTTAAGAAAATCATAATTTTTTAAAATGATTTTTGAATTTTTTATTTTTTATAAATAATATCATATCATAATATAATGTAATATTAAATATATGGGCTGAGCCAGCTAATTGGTTCAAGCCAAAGAACTTTTGGTTGGGTTGATCTCAGCCTAACATATCCTTTTCTTAGGCCTGCATGGTTGCTGGCCTGACCTAGCAGCCATTCAAATCAATCATGCTACATGAGAATGAGAATTTATTCTACATGCAGCAACTTTGTTAGCAACAACAAAGAGGCGGCACTACTTGATGCCGGAGTGCCTAAATAGAGTCCTAGATGGGAAGGGGCTAGCATGAGAACAATGGATGAGGCTGGGGTAGAGATGTTGGCCGGTGGTAGAGTAGGATGAAAGAAGAAGAATAAAATCTATAGTTGAAGAGGGATCAATGATTACGATGGCTGTTCTGCCACTAGTGAGGATTTGGGTTTATATGGAGGCTGCAATGCTATCTGTTGGTAGAGGATAAAGAAGTCTGTAGGGGTCTTCAAGGGCTAAAGAGATGGTGGAGAAAGAAGGAACAGAGGAATGATATCTGGAAAAGAAAACAGAGTAACGTAATTTTTGGCGATTTTTAGACACCCTTTTCTCCTTATTTAGGTAATTAAATGCATCCCTATTTACAGTAGGTGGAAGAGAGATATTTTTTCTTTAATGGTGCCAAATCGTGGCCTTTAGTTTTCTTGGTAAGCATCCTAACTCTTTGTTCAAATTATGCATCATGAGTTGTTATTTTGGCAGGAAAAAAGCTACTTATGTTGGTCTCTTTAGACTGGTATTAAGAGCTGGTGTCATGTTAATAAGCCTGAATGGATCATACTTCAGGATAGAGGGATGTCAAGTGACTATTTTGGTGTATGAGTTGTTAATTTTGGTGGACATATGACGCATCAAATGCACCTTAAAAGTAGCTTTATGAGCTGTCCTTTTCAGGCAAAAATTGAGAAAAACAATGAATAGTGACTAGATAATATGTCGTCTTATCCTTTATTTTTTTTGTTTTTAGTCCTCCAACTTTCAATTTCTTTTAATAGAACCCTTATTTGACCCTAAACTTTTGATTTAATACAATTAAGTCCTTGATAAATTACTGTTTGAGCCTCAGATTTATACGTCTTTTATAATATGGTTCTTGGTCTCGGATTTATTCAATTGAACCACTAATTTAGCATTAAACTTTTAATTTTTTCAATTTCACCCCCGGTTTTTGTCAATGAAGCTTCTATAGTCCAACGCCTTTTGCACTTTATTTCTTGGCTGTAAATTTCTTCAATTTAGCTCCTAATTGACCCCAAAACTTTATTTTTTTTATATATATAATTTTGCCCCTAATTTCAATCAATTATCTTGGTAAAAATTAAATTTGATCTCTTAAATTTTCAATCTTCTTGATTAAGCCTAAATTAGGCTCCTAAACTTACTTTTTCATCAATTAAGCTCCAAATAAAATTAATTTGACCCATTTAAAGTATAATTAAGTCCTTGCACTTAATTAAATCCTTCAATTGGATCCAAATTAATTCTTAAACATAATGAAAACTCAATTTAGCTCATGATTAAATTAAATTGACCTATTAAAAATTTAATTATATCCTTAGATTTAATTTTATGCAAATTCATCTAATAATAATTTTATTTGACCTTTAATTTGTATTTTTTCCCATTTTTAGGCTTAATGAGATTCAATTAGGCCTTGATTTTTCTTTAAAATTGCAGCTTGATTTTCTGGTTTGCTTTCTCTATGTTGCTAGTCTATATTATTATTTTTTGATTTTTATTTTGAAAAAAAAAATTTAGAGAATAACCCAAAATTGAGTTATGACACTAATGATCAAAAGAGCTACTTGCAGCAAAAATTAATATAAGCTAAGCTTTTTATGATTCTTATAACTTAAGAAATTCAAATGGGGTATTGATTGATTGTTAAAAGTGTATTTTTATCAAGGTTTTATATCATCATTTTACACTTGAAGTATCAATAACTCCTTAACTAAAGCATGTTTTATAATAATATATCTAATAATATAAAATACCTTTAAATTATGATAAATGTTCATTTTAAATGCAGGTTTATCATATAAATAAAAGGATTGATTGATGAATTTAAAGACTGAAATTGAAAGGATAAAGAGATGGTCAAATTTAGAAAAGAGATGTCGGTGCAATCCAAACTGGAATACTATTCGGTAATTGGGTCATATATGAAGCTATAGATCTCAGATTTAGATCTACTTTATATAGATAGAAAGGTAAAACATAGGCTTACAACTTTCATAGGAGTCCAAGATCTAAAAGAACCATTTTCAAGTCCAAATTATTGCAACAACAAAGAAGCCTAAATCTATCCTGCAGCCCGAGCATTGTTCAGTATTTTGGTCATATCTGGAGTTTTAGAAGTTGAAATGAGCTGAAAGTTTTACACAAGAAAGCTAAGATAATTTCCTACAACTTTCATGTTTTTAAATGGCTCTAATTTTGAGGTTATCAATGACGTTTTGGGCAAACAATAAAAGATAAAGATTGTCAACAAGTCAAGAGTTGGTCACCTACTTATTAATTACTCATCAAATTAATCATTTTTAATTTTGACCTATAAAAGAAGGTATTTGCCATGCATTTAGGCATTTTGGTGTCCAGATCAAGATCATACTCTTGTTTTCTCTCTTTGTATTTTTTGTAATGTTTATGCTTTGCTTTCATTAATATCAAGTTTATGCCTTTCATTTCCTTAGCTAACTTTCATCTTATTTATTTTTTCATTTTATTTATTTATTTATTTTTCTTTCATTATGTCTAGCTAAGTTTATTATGTCAAGGTGAAAATGTTACACTAATGGTGTAAGAATAAGTATAGTATAAACTTAATATGGACTTTAATGTTTGATACTAACATATTTTATATTTGTTATCTTATTCACTCTTTAATGCTTTGCTTGTTAAATGACTAATCTTGATTTATGTTGTATAACACTTGGTACAACGAATGCTTGACACTTTCATAACCCATACTATATGGTATAACCGACACCTGAGCTATGAAATGAACTTGATTTGTTGTTAACATAAGTTATAATCATGAATGCTTAATGAAATTTACAAGTATTAGCATTAATTGAATAAGATGACTAATGTAAACATGTTAACAATCTATAATATAATTGGAACCTCCTTTGTGTGTGGTTTCCAATTGAATAATAAGAGTTTATTCTATACTCGTTTGACATACCAATAGTGGATCCTTTAACCTTGACATTGTTTGTTATCATTATTTAATCCTTACTTTAATTTTTCATCTCAAAGTTCTCATCAATTTTTCTTTTTCTTCTTTGTTATTATTGTTGTTGTTATTATTATTATTATTATTATTGTTACTACTACTACTATTACTACTAGTATTATTATTATTATTAGTATTATTATTGCTACTGTTATTGTTGTTGTTGTTGTTACTATTGTTGTTGTTTATAATTTGTACAATTAACCTCCTGTAGTTTGATCCCGGTCTTGCTGGATTATTTATTACTTTGACGCTCCTGCATTTGAAAGAAGATATCAATTTTTTAGTTGTGTCATGTATTACAGTTTTATCTTATGAAAAAGAGTCTGTATGTGTAAAACAAGGTAAGGTGCAAAACGAAGTCGCTTCTATGAAAATTAAAAAGGCTAAGCTCTCCATACACTATAAAAAACCAAGATGTGTTGGGGGTAAAAATAAACACAACTATAAGAACCAAGTTTGTTAGAATGAAAAATGTGTGATCTTTATTATCTGACTTCACACAATAAACTGAATAGCTTAAGATATCATGTTTATTGATTAGCTAAATGAATTTGGTAGTTTTCACTCAAAAAGACTTGGTGCTAAAAGTTACCTCTCCTAAAACATAGACTTTTTATTGTCATTGTCTTCCTTCATCTACTTTGTATTTTATCCAAAGAAACCTAATAGCTTCTCACCAAAACTATCTTTTACATGTTTATTTTATATAATTTTAAACCTATTTTTCAATGCACATTCCATTCATAGAAATAGAAACAAACATCTAAAAGCTTGTTCACAAAATGATCATTTCTGTAGCCAACTACACAATGTCTACAATTCAACTTAATAGTTTAAGTTATTTAGTGATGTTTTAATATATAATTTATATTATTTTCTAACACATCCCCTAAAAAAAAAACTCTTTAGGTTGTATAGACCTATACTACTTTGTGCTATTAATTAGAAGAGATAATAAGGGTGTGATGACATCAGAGTTCATAATTATTTGATCATCAAGATTCTGATACTATATTAAATAATTATCTTAACTTAAAAACTTGAGTTATTAGGTGGGGTCCTGAAAATAGTTTTAAATTATTTTCTAAGATATTCTTATAAGTAAAAACTTTTTGAACTTTTAATTTATATATACTCACACTATTTTATATTTTATTTTTATTAATTAAAATATAAATAATAAAATTTAGATTTATAAATATTTAATTAATAAAATTCTAATATGAAAAATTCATCCCAAGTTAAAAAATAACTATTCTTATTATTGATGTCTCTGCAAGCATGTCTAGTCGACAGCAAACGGCAAACACACCTACAGGCCGTGGCAGTTTTCGAGGGAGGGGGCGTGGTAGCTATCATTGTTCTAGTAACTTCACCCCTTATCCAATGAACGAGACAGTTCAATTGGGAACCCCTTTACAGTCAAGTTTGTGACAAACCAGGCCACCCTGCCAAGAAATGTTACCTCAGGTTTGATGTTACCTATGCCAATTCCACTACCGATAGACAAATGCAAGCTCATTAATCTCTTAATATTGATTGGCATCCACCTTTCTTTAAAAAAAAATTATTTTCAATTAATAATTTAAATTATTAACTTAAATATAAAATATAATTTATATTATTTTCTAGTAAAAAAAATCATATTCATAGTTTCAAAATGACATGATTACAAGTATTGATTCAAGGCCAGCATGAAGAGTAAACTATATAAAAGGACAAAAAGAACTCATCTGTTCTCATAACTGATTACTTACTTTCTGTATCTACCAAAACCACTACTGGAACCTTTTGAACGCTCGGACATACAAGCATCTACTGATGCTAATATTTGAGAATCAAATTTATGCCCTTTCAAGGAGGCCCTGGCCTTCCTAAGCACTTGTTGCTTTATCACCCTACGCTCCATCATTGACAGGTCCTTGCATTTGTCCATGCCTTCGAGAAATCCGACAATTGTTTCGCCAGATCCCCCGGTGACCTTTTCCAATTTTACAAGCTTCTCCACCACCTGTGATGACAGCATTTTCTCTAAGCAGGATTTATTTCCTAGCTCAACAAGATCCAAAATGCAATGAACATTAACTTCTCGTGTCTTTATTGATTTTCTGTCTAATGATTCAACCATCCTATCCACCAGACCTGTTTTAAAGATATTATGCGATACAAGGATCCCACCATTTCCATAAAGCATTTGGTGCAGTGCTGTATAGCCTGAATCCTGCAGCTCCGCAACATTGCATTGCATCATTTTCACTAGCTCGGGGATAATTTCATGTTCTATAAATTTCTCAATGCAAGGTTCTCCACCAGACAAAGCTAGCTTCATCAGTAAGAAGGCAGATTCAGATCTCAGTGAGTTCTGTTCGGAGTGCCTACTTTGCAGAAGTTCTGATAGCCTTTTGACTAGGGGACTTTGTAAAATCATTTCTCTGACTCTAGAATCTACTGCCTTCTCAATAATTGGAATGAGATCTTGCATTGCCTGCAATATGTGCTTTATATTTCCATGTGATAGCTTATAAATGAGATCTTCAAAAGATTGTGTCTTTGGCGCATGCGGAACAGTTTGATCTGACAGAACAAAAGTTTCTAGACGAAGCCTAACTTGCCATGGCAGAAGATTTAGATTAGATGGATGAAGAGAACCACTTCCAGGATCACGAGCCACCTCGTAAAATCCCTTCAGTGTGACAATAGCATGGTGTTGTAGAACTTCAGATCCATTCTCAAGAAGTTTAATAAGTTTTTTCTCGATACCAGAAGCGAACATTCTCTCAACAGCATTCGACTTTCCACCTTTGGTCAAAGAGTTCAACACTGTAAACATGCTCTCATGCAATATCTCAGCACTGGGGGAGAGCAAATCAGCTATCTGGTTAAAGGGAATGCTCTCGAGCACCTTATCAACTGTCTCAAGGCTTCCAAATTCCGCGAGCTTTGCAAGGACGATTAATACGTGGATTTGAGTTATGGGGTCCTCCTCACATTCCTGCAGTGTTGTTGCCAGCTTATTGATTGCACCAGTAGTCTCAAAGGAAGGAAAATAGTTGCAGTAATCACTCGTACTGAATATATTTGTGATGGCTTCTGTAGTCACTGCAATGAGACTCAAAGAATCAGTTGAGATCAAGTCTGCAATCCTAGGGCCTAGTATTCTACTAAACCTTTCCCTGCTAACTTCTAGCTCAGACATGGATTTGCTAGTCATTAAAGCTTGGATGAGTGCTTCTAAGGTAGTTACCACCTGCTTTTCTTCCAAGACATTAAACAGAAACTCTGTCCTTTCTTCAGCAATCCTTTTGACGTTTTCTCTTCCAAAAATAAGCAGCCAAGGACAAATAATAGCAGTTTCTTCCGGTGAATATTCATTTATTAGTATCTCAGTAGAGTCATCTGCCTTGCTATCTAGATACAAAGAAACCATGTCGTGAACTAGGTACAAGGGATCCATATCCGTTTTAATCAGCAAAGAACCTTCAACAAGCTTGCAGATAATAAGAGGGAACAATCTCTCCTCCCCAAGAACAGACCATACAGCCTCCAGACAAGCTTCCGGTACAGGTGCTGCCCATGAAAGGGAAGCTAGAGCTATGAAGAGCCTTTTAGAATCTCTAGGCATAGCTTCAAGACTGAACTCAAATGACCCAAAAATAGTTAAGGTGTTCTCAGCTTCCTTTTCATTTACATATGAGACAGGACCAGGTGCACTTGTGGCAAAGGTTGATAAGTTTGTTATGGCCTTTTCCCACTTCTCAGCTCTTACTTCTTTCCTAAGAGCTTTACCCATAACAGCAACTGTCAGAGGGTGGTGGCCGCAGCGTTCAAGCAAGGTCTCTGCTACGCCCTGCCAAATAAAGAAGAAAAAAATAAAAAGAAAGATCCGAGAATTTATGAATGATATCAGCATAAGTGACACCACTTTTTATAACTAGTCAATTTCTACTTGGATGTCGCATATAACTTGTCTGCCAACACAAGGATGCAGTCCATATATGTATATGTGTGCGTGTCAAAAATCTTTTAGCAGAAATCAATGAGGCTCACAGCTACATTAGCATCACTCAAAATGAGAAATGTAGAAGTTTGATAGTAATGCACTTGAAAATTTGCACAGATACAAAGTTGTCTCGCTTGCACATGCAGAAAAAAAATATTTCATCAGAAACAAGAACACAAAATGCTGTGATTCCCATCTTCAAGAGTTCCAGCATGCAAGGGTGCAAGTTCTTACTGTATCCACAATGGAATTGTGACATTGGACCTATGCTAGAGAAAAATGTGTGGACAGAGATTCAATAGAGAGGTTAACATCATTTCTTCAGTGGTTTGTAATCTTGAATGAAAATTCAAAGAGAATCTCACAGATGACAAACTTATCATGTAAAAACTGAAACAGATCTTTGAGTATATTAAAAGAAAATAAACAGGCAATGCACAATAAAACTGAGTAGGAGAAGGGAGAGATGGAAAGAAAAAATAAAGTCCGAACCACTTAGAAAAATTTACAAGAAAGGAAAAAAAAAAAGAAAAAAAGAAAAGAAAAGGAAAGAGGGTTTATGTGACTCATACCGGTAGTTCTTCCACGCTAAGTAGACTGTGGTATTGAAGGATTGCCTTGCTTATCTCCCTTGTGTCATCTTTGCTCAACTCAACCTTCTCCGCTTCTGTTATTTCACAGACAGCCTCATTTCTTGTCGTCACTAAATACTTGCAATCATTATCATACAGCCGTGCAAACCGCTCAACTATATCCTGCTCCCACACATCATCAAGAAGTATGAGAATGCTCTTGCCATACAGTGCTTCTTGAAGAATACAGCAAACATATTCAAGATCTCCATTATCTTCATCTCTAATCTTCTTCCAAAATCCAATTTGCACCAGAAATTTAGAGATTTTTCTTGCAAGACGTCTCTGGTATTCATCCTTATTTCCATTGCAAGCATTTCTACTACACCATTGGCCAAATCCAAGTTCAACTGTTCCATCCACAAACTTAGTAGGAGGGTTAGAAGCTACTTGTCGAGCCAAGCATGACTTTCCGATACCCGATAACCCAACAATTAGAAGAACACGATGAGAAACCTCTTGTTCCAATAAGTTTCTCACAAAGTGGCATTTACTAGAAATTGGCCATCCTAATTCAACCTTTATTTTCAATCGAACTGGGACATCCTCTGCTGTCGATTCTATCACCTTCTGAACATGTTGGGCAAACCTTTGAGACTCAAACCACCAATTCAAATCATCTCTAATGGTATTTATCAGTTTGCTAAGAGGGTCTCCCGCCATAGAACTCCACACGACCTTGGCCAAATTCTTTACCCTACTTCTTGACACAATCCTTCTTGCCTTCATAATGTTTGGATGCATTCGTTCTATCAGCACATTCAAGCTTTGGATTTGGTGATCTAACCGGGGGTTATGAAGCTTGTAGACATGTTTTTGCGAAATTTGACCCGTCAAGTTCTCAAGATCATAGCCAAATTCCTCTAGCATTCGGATTTTCTTAGGAGCTTCATCAAGATTCCTAGAAGCCTGATCTAATGCACTGACAACCCCTACCATACTTGAGATTATTTCTGTTGCAGAAGAAATAACTTGCAAAGCTTCCATTGCTACTCAGAAAGACAGAGCAAGCAGTATTCCCAATATTCTTCCACTGTATAAATGTCCCCAATCCTCTAGTCATGTTTGATACAAAACCCCAGCTGATCCAGGGTAAGATGTAGAATTCTCCTCATTTAGGAGGAAGAAACTGGATTGTTGCAGTCCCCAGCAAATAGAAGTTGAACCAGCAACAGCAACAACCCAATCTAGCCAAATTGGACAATGAGTTAAAAATTCAAGATTCAGGGAATTCTCACAACATACAAGAGGGCAGTTTCAGGATACTCCAAGAAAATCCATATCTTGTCTACGGAGTTGTGAAAATCAACTCTACTAATCTAACCAAAAGAGGAAAAAAAAAATTAACTCCAGAAACAAATTTGATGAGCAAAACTTTCCAGGTTAATTATATCAATGAAATTTCTTATGCTAGGTGATCCAACAGATTAAACACGAAGGAAAGAAACTAGCAATAAGAGTTCACAGTTCCACAAAAGAAACTAGCAATTAGAGAATTCAATCAAGTTAAAAGCTAAGCAGAAACCATAATCCACTGCCTATCAAATACACAAACTCCCCTTTAAATCTCCTATGTTTTTCCACTTTAAGTTCAATTATCACCACCTACTCATTCATTAACAAACATTTTTCTCCAACGTGTTAAACAAACATTATTCGCAGAAAGGCAAAACCCACTTCAGTGCAGATGATCTACATCAGCAGAGTCTCTGATGCAAGTGCAATACCGTAAAAGAGAAAAACTCAACCCACCTCCAAAATCAAGAAACTGAAGACCATGCAGGTTTGACCTTGAAGAAACAAGTTGTGTACTTAATAGATCAACAAAATTAAAGACGTTTATTAGGGAATTATTCATACCGTATATGCGACAGAACTGTGAGAACAGTCTCTTACTTCTCCGACGTAGGTTTGTCCATTATGTGACTGTGACAATCCGTCAAAATAGGCGGTCGAGATGATGCAACAGGAAAATGTTGTTAGCTATATATATATATATATGTAAATGTATATGTAAGCGTTTGGTACCTGTACTCGTCATTTGTTCTCATCGTGATCCCTTTCATGCTTTCTTTTTTCCAATACGGTCCTTTTTCTCAACGATAGAGCATTATAACTCTCCATCAGTTAATGTCACTCGAGGATGGTGACGAGTAAGCCAATGGGCTATGTCGCCGTTAAATCAACAGCAGTAAAGAAAGAAAATACGCGTTCTAAAAATTTAAAGAGATGTCCATAGAAATGGTTGCTTGGCATTTACGGTAAGGGAATGCTGCTGTCTTAAAATTCCAGTAGCAAGTAAAAAGGCATCATTTGATTTGGATCCATCTTTCTTTCCTTATTTAAAAAAAAAATTAAAATATTGGGATCTTATATTTGCTTTCATTTAATTTAATGAAGTAAAGCAAAGTTCATTTTAAATTATCCCAAAGGTTTATGAGTTATTTTGATATATTAAAGGAAATGGATTTGGGATCTTATTGTGATAAATGGCTTCACATGAAAGGGAATCACAAGCTAGAAATTAAGCAGTTGCCTATTATAAGTTCAATGATTTGAACTCCTTGGAAAGAAGGTTGTGCTCGACACACTTTCACGTTCTGCCGCACCATCCTCCATCATTACCGTCGTCTGGCCATTATATGGTCATGTGTATATGAAGCATGAAATGGGTGTCGAATGTAAATTGAAACGTTGACAGTTTTCATGTTTTGTTCAGAAAAGACTGTCCTGATCTCCTTCCTTACCAAATACACTTACATTGCCTGCAAATTCTAGTGTATCGACCAAGTGTTTCTTTAAAGGTTGGAAAATGCATTTTCAACTTCTTTCAGCACCTTGGGTGGCCTATTTTTCCTTGCTGTGAAAGAAACTATGGCAGGCTCTAATTTATCTGCTCACCTGAAGACACTCAGCATGCAAAACCCGTTGGAACGTTGGCTGTGACTCTTACAACTACAGTACCATATCTTGCTCAGAACACTTACACCATGAGAAGCAGATTCCTCGTAAATGGAGAACTTACAATTTTTAGTGCAAATAATATATTTGGTTAATAAATTTCAAAGGTGAGGAACCTCAGTGCAAATACCCCGAGCTCGCGAACCCTTTGTTCTCAAAAGAGAATTATTCCATTCGCATAGAATCCACGATTCATAAGCCAATTACCACTCAACTGTTAATATATATATTACATTGCAAATGAAAGAGGGACAAGGCCCTGGCGAAGGCCCTACTTCTACGCTGCTGCAAGATTCACAGCACATGCGCACAATGCCTCATCATCTTTGCTTGGAGAACGCACAAGAAGGAGCAAGATTGGGATGAATCAGAACACCTTTGATCGGCAAGTTTTGTACTCGTTTGCCTTTTATTGAACAACACCCCTCTACCCAGAACCATTCCCATCTACCTCTCTTGCCAACCTCTCTCCACACCGCCATTCCTGAACCAAGGTCTCTGTACAAACATATAGCCCCATCACCCCTTACACATTTAGTTGTAGCCCAGCTCGCCTTACCCCCTAAAATTTTCGTTGTCAATTCAACTGGCATCTTCTCTTTCAAACACCACGCGTGTCTCTCATCCATCTCCCACACACAGGCATCGTCACCACTAGTGCCACCGACAAGTGTCAGCCTCCCATTGAACTGAGCTAATGTGGCAAATTCAAGCTTATCTGCCATGTGCACACTCAATTCCTGCCATTTATTGGACCTAATCTCAAAGCCCATTATGCTATAAGCCCGGGCCGAAGTCATCCAATATAGCACCCCTTTAGAATAGACACTCTCATTAGGGGTCCAGACCGTTAGCCTCACCGCAAATTCCACTGGCACTGACCCCACAATTCTCCACGCGTCATCCTCCGAGTCGTACACTTCCACTGTGGGCTCATACGTGGCAGCTCCACGTGGAGCTTCGGACATCCCCCCTGCTACATAGACTCGAAAATGTAAAGATGGGCATTGTTGGGCTGGGCCTAAGATCACAACACCAACAGCTGGATTAATCCTTGCAATATTCAGCATTGGAAGGCACCTGAATTCCTTGGTGAAAGGGTTGCTTATTGCTAATTGGAGAGTTGTGGAATCTGTGGGTCTTGAAAGGATTAGGCTCCCTATCGGGGCAACGAGTCGGGTGGGGTGGGGTTGAAAATCGAGAGATAAGACGTGCCACTTGTCGATATTTGGATTGTGAAGATAGCAACATAGCCCACGACTGCGTGTGGGCAGAGCCACAAACCATGCTTGGCGGTGCCGGACCATTGATGCGGCGGTGCTCAGTGGGTATGAATTGGCACAAGTGCGCCAGTACCGGCATGCTGTCTTGGCACGTGCCAAGGAGTCCGGAGAGAGGAAGGAGAGGATGATAGCAAGGAGATCTGATGGGAGGCTGTTCCACATCTTCAAAAAGACTTTTCTCTAAAGTTTGTGCCATGGAAGAGCGTTTATATAGTACAATGTGAGGTCACGCAGCAAGGCAATTATTGAAGATGAATGATTGGGGAGTCTAAAACATGGGGATGTGTGCCCACAAGCACCATTTGATCTGGCCTGCATGTGAGTGTTAATTTCTTTTGTCTTTTTCCTTCCTCTTCATGCGACAAAAAAACAAAAGATTGTCCTCTGAGGAGCCCAGAGGGTAGGAGAGATCGGACGACAATAAATAAGAAATGGACAAATAAAGTACTGCCATCTTGGATCTTCAGTCATTTTCATTGCTCACAAAGGTTAATTATTAAAAATGTGACATCCACTAGGTCCCCTGCGTCCAAAGGTCATCATGAGATGCTTTGACAAGAGATTGACTGAGGGAGGAGGATACGGCTACCCGCTGCCCACTAAATTGTCCATTCCATGGCAAAACCATTCTGGCAATTATTACTCTTTTAAAATTATAATGATATTATTCTCACCTCGCAATTTATTATTCTCACTTCATCATATCTTATACAATATACTTAATATCGCTTCGTATGCTCGCCTTAGTCGTTTCTATCATACCCTAGCAATCTCTTTTTTCTCTGTACCCTTTACCCAAGTCAATAGTCTTTCTTTTCTTCTGCACAATTCTTTACCTTGGCTCTCATTTCACATCCTTGATATTATTATGCATGCATATGAACCATATCAACATACATGTTGTCTAGTCTTATGTGTTATGATAATTTAAAATATATTATTATTATATACATTAAGTCAAGCGTTACACCTATGGCCATTGTAAGTTACACCTATGGCCATTGTAAGGCCATTATTTGAATATTATTAGAAGATTCATTACTTGTATTCCTTCTTTTATGATATTCTCTCATGTCATGTCGAGATGTATTATCATTTTTTATTCCTATCATATCATCTTGAAACTATCATGATAGGACATGCATTGTATTTTCACCGTTAAAATTGTTTCAAAATACATCTTGCATACTATATTATTATAACCTTTAAAATATCCTTCATTGTTGTCTTAAAATAACCTTCAATTTCATGTTACATGGTGCCAAAACAACTATTCAAACATTCTCTAATGTTGTTCCAAGAACAATCTTTAAATTCACTTTACTAAGATATCTTTAAATCATAATAATATCTTTAAATCATAATAACTTGTTAACCAACCTTATTAACATTGTAACTAAGTTCATTAAATTCATTCCATTAATATATATCTTTTTGAACTCAACATCATAATTAGATATATTTTATTAGTTCCTTAAGGTTTACTTTTGCTTGACAAATCCTTAGCCCATTTGAATGATACAACAATGTCAATATTAGTTGAATTGGTATTATTAGCCCTATACACATGAATGACAAATCAAATCAATGTCAATATCAATCATGCTGATATCATTAACCTATAATGTCTTGGATGACTAATCAAGTTTTAAGTAATGTACTTTTTTCAAGTCAATGTTAATACTAATGTAATTACACTATTATAATTAACCTTTATCCATAGGAATAACTAACCAAGTTCAATATGATATTATCATTTTTTCAATAAATGTCAATATCAATTCCACCACATTATTATCATTAACCTCCATTTTGGATTGGCTAATCAATTCAAGATGATAATGATGCCCAGGTAACTACATTGGTATTATTAGCTTCTCTTACCTAGAATAGTTAATTAAGTTCAAGTCAATATCAATATTAATGTTACTCCATTGATATCATTAGTTTCCATCACCTGAAGACTAATCAAGTTCAATTCAATGTTGATATCAATGTTACCTCCATTGATATCATTAGCTTCCATCACTCGAATAGTTAATCAAGTTCAATCCAATATCGATATCAATGTTACCTCATTAATATCATTAGCTTTCATCACTTGAACAACTAATCAAGTTTATTTTTTTTACAGCGTTTATATCAATGTCATCCTAACTGACATCATTAGCTTCCATTGCATGGACAATTAATCAAATTATTTTCACCTTGTTTTCCTTTTCCTTTTATTCGACATTCTTATTATATAAATCAAAATTCATAAAAATTAAACTAGCAATTATAAAATTATATTACCTACTTAGAATAGATGTTAAACACTTGGTTTAAGTTTGTACATATGTTGTTGCTCTTTATTGTTGTCTTGTCCTTGCAGCCTCTCCTATACTAACAGGAACATAATCATCTTTAATAATGCAGTTAACATACCAATGTATATTTTGTCATATTCATACTCATTTTTATAGTTTTATATGTTAAGACCCTCAATTAACAATAATTCTAAGCAAGCATTAGAGATTTACAAGTCTTGGTTGGTTTTTTCTAACCAAACCAAGACATTATTTGGTATTTTAATCATAACTAAAGTTGTAAAACTTGGTTTTAGGTGTGATTTATCTTTTTAAAAATCTAAAATCTAAAGCTAAAACTTTAGTGAAGAAAGAAGCTCTTATTTATGTTGTTTTTAACATCAAATCAATCATTACAATATCACCTGAAATATACCTAAGAGTTAGTTCAATTTTTACCTTTACTTAATATTTAACTCAGATACAAACAAGTCATGTTTAAATTTGGCCTTGAAATATTTGTTGGCTAGTTTTGCAATTTCAAGCATGTTCAACCTATTTTTGTTTTTTTTTTTACATCAAAATCAATCATTACAATATCACCCGAAATCAACTTAAGGGTTAGTTCAGTTTTGACCTTTGCTTAATGTTTAGCTTAGACATGAACAAGTTATACCTGAATTTGACCTTAAAATATATGCTGGCTAGTTTTACAATATCAAACATATCTTTGAAATTGTACACCAAAACAAGTTGAAATTGTATAGAGAGTTACTGAATACATGAAACTATATAGTGGTAAATTTTCAGGTCAAATGAATTTCAGAAATATATTATTTTATATTATTAAATTTACTAAACAATCTTATCAAATTTGTCAAACTAGACTTTTATGTACTGTTAGAGACATATTTGGAACTATAAATAAAATTTTTTATACTTTAAGTTGTTTTAGAAACTAAACATCTCAAGCTTTCCAGCTATATATAGTAAGTCCATTAATTCACCCAAGCAAGAGAGAATGATGTATTTGAAGTTAGAACTGAAAATCTAACAAGAAAGAGGAGAAATTAAATATTCAAGCTGCATGGAGAAATTTTATCATGAAGACTTTGTTTTTATTATATTATTTTATTTATTTATTTAATGATGAATAATTATTTTTAATTTAGGTTTGGTTAGGCTCATTAGACATTGTTTTCTGGTTTATTTTATTATTGGACTTATGTTAGTTAATTACTAATTTAGGCTAATTAGCTTGCAACTTAAAAGAAGTTCATTAAGGTTAGTTAGATGAGACTATATTATATTTTTTTTATATGTAAATTTTAGCAAAAAGTTGTAGAATAAATGTGAATTTTTTTTCTTTGTTTGTGGTAAAACAACCTTTCTTTTTACGGACAAATATCGTACAATAACTTATAAAAAATTAATTAGTTTCGTGGTGTTATTCATATACTTAGAGTTTTTAGATACAATGTTATCTCTGAGTTTAAGTTTTTTTTTCAATATCTTTGGTTTTTAAGTACAATATTACTTATAGATCAAGGTTTTATCAAATGTGATTTTTTGATTTTCGAGTTGTTATCTACTTCATTGGGGATTATTTGACCATATGGTCAAGAGGTTCACATCTAACTTATATTTAGAATTATATAATTTTGAATTAACCAAGATAGTTTTTTTAAAATGCTGACATCCATATCTATAATTTTCATAAGAAACCAATTCCTTTGGAAAATTAACATCCATATCTATAATTTTCATATGAAACTAACTTCAAATTTCATCATTTTTAAGTTCAAAATAAAAAATTACACGAGCATCAAAAGAATGTTTAGGAGTTAGTTCAGTTTATGCATTTTCTTGATTTTTAGCTCATATCTCGAGTTATATAACTCTTAATTAATCAAGACCAGTTTTATTTAAAAGTTAGCATTCATATCTATTGATGCACCCTCGCGAGCAGAGCGCGACGCTACAACAATCCTTGATTAATATTGAGGTCTTTTGTTTTAATTTGTGGATAAATGAGTTGTTACCCAATATTTTGGTCACTAGAAATCCTAACTGGTATTTCAGAGATTTTAAGGTAAGGGACTGATAGTGTAAAGGGAAGATATTAGCATCTCTAATATGCCCTACCTAAGGTAAGCTGCTTGATGTTTATTTTGCCTTATAATTACTATGGTGTTAGTGTTTTTTAATCTCATCAGCTTTCATAGGTTTGATTCAAACTAAATTTATTACAATAGAAATCCAAGGAGATTTTATGTGTTTTAAAAGCTCATTTTTTTCTTAGTATTTTAAGAGTTTGCAACTCGTGAATTGTAAAAAGAAAGGAAAAAAATCAAAGAAAATCAAGGCACTTTAAAAACCTATTTTTGTTTTAGTGTTTCATACCCTTACGATTCATAAACTGTGGAGGAAAAAATTGAAATGTCTTTAATTATAATTAAGGTTTCTTTTAAGGATGACATATTATTTCTAGAAAATTATTTTGGATATCTACCACTTAGGATTTCTTTATCCAAATATTAACAGTGAATAATAATAAGTTATTCCTAATAAAATTTTGGATATTCATCCCTTTGGGGGTTTTTTATTTAAATATTAACGATGAATAATAGACGAATTCCCCCCAAAATGAGATTTTTTATTTTTTTAAAATATTGACCAATACCTTTTAGAGTTATACAAACATATTGTAAAATCAAAAAATACAAGAAAATAACTTTTTGTTGTGTTTAAGAAATCCAAAGAAAAACATATTTTCAAAAATTACAATATTTTTTATATAAAAAATCATTTAAAACATGTTAAGGTATTGGCCATATGCAACACATAAGAAAATATTTTTTTGATATATATATATATATATATTTGTCATATTGCATCAAAAACCGGGTATTCTAATACGAGATTGATATTTTTTTACAACATAAAAAAATTTAGACTTTAAATAAATATGCTAGAAAATCATAAATCTCTTTCTTTTTTTTAAGAGAAAAAGAAAAAGAAAACAGTAGGTCCGATGGGGTCACTTGCCTTAGTAAGGGACTCGACTGGACAGAAAATTTCAACAACTGTTCAAATGAATTATAATTCACTTGAATAGTAACAACAAAAGGATGCACAATAACATATATAATTAAAATGCAAAGCGAAGAAAATGCATGGACTTCCTTAGCACTTAAATAGGGAAAAAAAATGGCACTGTAGTTATTGCACCTGGCTGATGGCTATTGGTTCTGGAAAAAAAAAAAAACAATGGCCACGCTGGTTTTCACCTCTTTTCTTTGCTTCTCCTTCTTTTCTTCTTTTTACTTTCCCTTCTTCTTTGTTTTTCTTTTTTTTTCCTTTTTTCCTTTTCATAGTAATGAATAGAAACTCCTTCTATTCTCTATGTTTTATCTGCACTATCCTCTTCTTTTCTTGTCTCATCCTATTTTTTTCATTTTTTTGTACTCTCTCCCTTTGCTACTCCTTTCTTCCTTTTTTCTATCCATCTTCCCTTCTTTTTTAATCCCTTCCCTTCCTAGGCCATTAGAAGGGCTTATAACTTAAAAATGCAACTCTATTTAGGAAACAAATATTGCATTAACTTTAGGGTGTAATCTCTAGTGAGAAGAAATAGGAAACCAAAATATTTTGATTTTGATTTTGTGATTATATCTGATTTTTTTCTAGCTTTTTAAAGGATGGTGTGACTCCTTTCTTTTATTTCCATAGTTAGGACCATGAAGCAGGTTGCTCCCTTTGAAATAAGACAATAAAAACATGGTCTGCAGCTCTGCATTCAAGCGAGAGAAATATGGAAACCAAACAGGAAATTATATATAAAAAGAAAGAAAACCAGGCTAGCTATGTAGATGAAAATATGGTTTTTCAATTTCTTCCTCCGGTAAAATTCTGTGAAATTTTATCTTTACTCAACTTTCTTATTTTAGCACCTTTTTCATTTAGTCCTTAATCTAAGAAAGGGCTTTAAATTAGCCTACAATTTATCTTCAAACTTTAAGTATCTTGCAATTGTGTCCCTGTAACTTTAGGCAAAAATCCTTCTCATAAATAGGAATCCTTACTTTTACACTAGATATTCAAGCAAGAATATCATGAGCTTTTGATATCAAAATCAAGCAATTTAAAAACCTAAATTTATCTACTTGTCCAGAACTACAACTTTGATGAAAGAGTTAAAGTGAGATAAAATCATTTTAGAAAATAAAATCTGCCAGTAATCTGGTTGATTAAAAAGGATTTCCTGATCTAATTTAGAAACTAATAATACCGAGAATCCCGATATGAATGAAACTATGAACTCAAAATAAATCAACAAAATTTGTGATAAAAATAGAGTTTTTTAGTGCAAAACTCGAGTCAACATCCTTCTTACGACAGAATTCCCTACTTTCACATTAGATATTCAACTGGGAATATCTTAAGCTTTTGATATCAAAATCAAGCTATTCAAAAGCTTAAATTTACCTACGCATCTAGGTCTACAACTTTGATGAAGGCGTCAAAGTGAGATAAAATCATTTTAGAGAACAGAATCTAGTAGTAATCTAGTTGATCAAAAAAAGGTCTCTTAATCTAATTTAGAAACCGATAATGCCGAGAATCCAGATTTGACTAAGAGTCTGCCTTAAGAACAGTCATCCCTAGGACCTAATAAAGGTATATATTATCTTTCAACATGTAATAAGTGATAGAATATAGCTTGAATAGTCAAATATCATATGAAACCATGTCAAAATCAGAGCATAAGTTGGAACAAAAAATTACAACAGCATTAGAACCAATTTTTTTAGTGTAAATTCTGAGAGATTTATCCAACCTTAAAAACCAAATAAAAAAGAAATGAATTTAGCATTATCAAAACTCCTGATCAATCTAAGAAAACTTGATGATTTTGGTAACAATGAGAAAGGATGAAGAGAGTAGAAATAGTTCAAACAAGATTTCAAAAAAAATTCATTTCTCTGCTTTTATCAATCTTCCAACAAACATGAGTTAAACTCCTACATTCAGTTCAAAAGAGTTATACATCGTCTTCAGCACATGGGGACCAAAAATGAGTAATAACATCTATATCTTTTATGAGTTATGAACATAAAATTTTATCATTTTCAAGTTCTAATTTTGATATTTATAAGCTACCAAAATTGCTCTCATTTGACATTTATAGGTTGTTGAAACAACCTTTATTTTCAATAAAATTTGGGATATCATAACAGCCCTTCTTCATCATCATTTACACATTAAACTTTATATAGTTTACTTAATTTTCAACCCTACGAGATTTTCTTTCTCCTTTGCCTAATTTACTTTTTTCAAAAGGCGTTTACAAGGAATACATGAATTTTTTGCAAACCTTTTATGACACGACCAAAAGATTGATGTCTTCTTCCAAGTGCAAGAGAGTCAAAGTAATAAATAACCTAGTAAGACCAGGGTTAAACCACAGTAAAGTTAATTATATAAATTATTAAAAACAATAGTATAATAACAATAACAACAACAACAACAATAATAATAACAGCAGCGGCAGCAACAGCAGTAGTAATGGTAGTAGTAGTAATAATAATAATAATAATAATAATAATAATAATAATAATAATAGTAAAGAAGAAAAAGAAGTTGATAAGAACTTTAAGATAGAAGATTAATGTGAGAATTAAACAATGATAATAACAAATGTCAAGGTTGGAGGATCCACTAATGGCATGTCAAACAAGTATAGTATAAAATCTTATTATTCAATTAGAAACCACACACAAAGAAGGTTTCAATTAAATTATAAATTATTAACATGATTACATTAGTTATCTTGTTTAAATAAGGTTAATACTTGTAAATGTTGTTAGGCATTTATGATTATAACTTATGTTAACAATAAATCAAGTTTCTTTCATAGCTCAGGTGTGGGTTATATCATATAGTATGACCTATGAAAGTGTCAAGTATTTGTTGTACCAAGTGTTATATAACATGAATCTAGATTAGTCATTTAACAAGCAAAATATTAAAAGTGAACAAGATAAAAAAAATATAAAACATGTTAGTATCAAACATTAAGATTCTTGTTGAGTTTACACCATACTTATTCTTACACCCTTAGTGTAACATTTTCACCTTTATATAATAAACTTAACTAAACATAATGAAAGAAAATAAATAAATCAATCAATAAATAAAAATCTGAAATCAATATGCTTAAATGCATGAGAAATATCTCCTTTTATAGGCCTAAATTAGAAATTATTGATTTGATGATTAATTGATGAGTGCGTGACCAACTCTTAACATGGTGATAATCTTTATCTTTTATTATCTGCCCAAAATATCAGTGATAACTTCATAATTGGAACCATTTGAAAACATGAAAGTTCTAGAAAATTGTCTCAGCTTTCCAGGAAAAAAAATTGAGGTTATTTGGACTTCCAAAACTCTAGATATGGGCCAAACACTAAACAGTGCTTGGGCTGCAAGATAAATTTGATGAGTGCGTGACCAACTCTTAACGTGGTGATAATCTTTATCTTTTATTATCTGCCCAAAATATCAGTGATAACTTCATAATTGGAACCACTTGAAAACATGAAAGTTCTAGAAAATTATCTCAGCTTTCCAGGAAAAACAATTGAGGTTATTTGGACTTCCAAAACTCCAGATATGGGCCAAACACTAAACAGTGCTTGGGCTGCAAGATAAATTTGAACTTTTTCGTTGTTGCTACAATTTGAACTTGAAAATGGCTTGGACTCCATATGAAAGTTGTAGGTTTGTGTCTTACTTTTCATCCATATAAAGTAGACCTAAATCCTAGATCTACAGTTCTAGATATGACCTAATTACCGAATTGTGTTTTGGTTTGGACTGTACTAACATCTCTTTTCTAAGTTTGGTCATCTTTTTATCCTTTGAGTTTCAGTTCTTAAACTCATCAATCAATCCTTTTATTTATATGATAGGCCTACATTTAAGATAAAAATTTACCATAAATTAAAGGTATCTTATATTATAAGATATGTTATTATAAAACATGTTTTAGTTAAGGAGCTATTGATATTTCAAGTGCAAAATCATGATATAAAACCTTGATAGAAATACATTTTTAAGTGCTAATCAACTAATTAATGAGTGGGTGGCTAACTTTTAACATGGTGACAATCTATATCTTCTCTTATCTGTCAAAAATATCATTGATAACGTCAGAATTAGAACCACTTGAAAACATGAGAGTTGTTAGAAGTTATCTTAGCTTTCCAGGAAAAAAATTGGAGGTTATTTGGACCTTTAAAACTCCAGATACTGGCCAAACACTCAACAATATTTGGGCAATAAGATAGATTCAGACTTCTTTGTTGTTGCTATAATTTAGACTTGAAAATGACCTTTTTAAATCTTGGGCTCTTATGAAAGTTATAAGTCTATGTCTTGCCTTTTTTTTCATATAAATTATACCTAAATCCGAGATTTACAACTCCAGATGTGACCCAATTACTGAACAACATTTATATTTGGACTGCACTAACATCTTTTTCTAAGTTTAACAATCTTTTTGTCCTTTTAATTTTAGTTCTTAAACTCATCAATCAATCCTTTTATTTATATGATAGGTCTGTATTTAAAATAAATATTTACCATAAATTAAAGATATCTTATATTATTAGATATGTTATTATAAAACATGATTTAGTTAAAGAGTTATTGATATTTTATGTGCAAAATAATGATATAAAAACTTTGATAAAAAGGCACTTTTAAGTACTAATCACATTGTTTTTAGGGTAAATGGACATTGTTTGAAAGCTTACTTTGATAATTTTCCTAGTGAAAATGAATTCATTGGTTTGAATGATCCTATAAATAAAGGTTGATTATTTTTTTCTTATATTTTTCTTATGTTTTTTTATTATTTATAACTTTTGGTTTGCTAGTCTCTCTCACCCCAGTTAAATGGCGGATGATGATACTCTATGACTCTTAAGTCGGTTCTTTCAGTTTCCCATAATAACTTATATCTGTGTATACATTTGTTCAATTCCTTGTTCATTCTTTTCTCTTTGCATCTCTTTTTCACTTTTCATCTTAAAAAATAGACACCACTCTTGAAAAATTAAAAAAGTATTTTCCTGTTTTGCCTTAAAATGCGATTATAAAAATTTACTGAGCTAGGTGTGCAAGGTTGAGGTTGTTAATAAACCATAGAATTTCTGAAGAGATTCAATAGCTAATTAAAGCAAAGGTCTGATTATTAGGTGAGTCTTTTAATTCTTTTATTTCATACATGCTTGAAACATGTAAGAATACTTATACAAAGAAACGTCATGCAAAATGATTGAAAGTTTGCCATCGATGTGGTAGATGGACTTGCAATGCACAATGTTGTTCTTTAGAAATGATATCTATAAATCATGAAGATCAAATACTATTCATTAAGGATGACTTGAGTAAGGGGTCTTTAGATAATCATCTATTGACTCTTGAGATGGATCATAGTGGAGATGTGCATTGTGCAATTCATGATTTATGACCTTATTTTCACAAAGAACATAATCGACTTAGTCTTGAGAATTTGACTAAAAAAGACTCTGTTTGTCGATTTTTTTAAAAACTAGATGGGAAATTTATCCCCGACCTATAAAGGGCGTTTAAGCCGTTCTTAAATGTAAAACTAAGGGAAGGTATGAGCCACAATCACAACTATATTTTAGTCTTAGTTTGTAAAAATTTATGTCTTTTGGTTTTATTAATAGAGCATAATATTTGTATTTTGTTATTTCTTATATTTATTTAAGTGTGTTTCAGGTTTATGAGTATTCGTTATTTCAAATGATGTCTTCTATACTTTATTTTTGTACTTTAGAACATTGAGGACAATGTCTCATTTTCTTGAGGGAGAGGATAGTAGTTGATAAAAAAAATTTACTAATTATGTTTTTTATTTAATAAAGTATGTGCAAAATTATTGTTATTAGGATGATAGAGTAAATGAGCTCTTTTATTAAAGTGACTCTTGAGACGTATCTTAATAACCATTCTTAATAAGATCTATCATAGTACTTCTTGAAATATTCAAATTTATAAGCTCTCATATTGTTATCACTTAATTTTGTTCATATACTTATTTAACATATATTCTTAAATCTTAATTTTCACACACACTTACCATATGATTGTGGGTTATGCATTGAATTATTACAATATTTTATGTTTCTTTGTTAAAGGTAACAACTAAGGGAAATGAATAGTATATAATTTGAAAAAAGCAAAAACAAAAGCAAAAAAAAATGATGATAATTAAAATGTAGATAAATTTGGTTTCGTAGCCTCCCGAACCTAAGCAATTAAACCCGAAGGGGTGTTTTAACACTTAATATCCTAAAGTCAACTGACTTGGGAGCAATTGGGTTAACACTTGTTACATGAGTTGAAGAGAAAAGCTTAAGAAAATCAAACATTACACTATCTACGTATTAGTATCTGCAACTTGAGTTATTAAGCTCGTAAGGGTGTTTCAACACTCAATGTCTTGAAACCAACTGGTCTGGGAGTCATTAGTCGAAAACTCGTTACATGGGTTAAAGATGCATTGTGTTTTAAGTTATATATATATATTTAAAAAAGAAAAAAAATCATATGGATAGATTTATTAACTATGTGTTGATATATTAAGCACAAAAGAAAGATTTATTAATATCTTGTTTAAGAGTTATTGAGCATATATACAAATTTAATGAGAGTTTGTTTATCTGGATAGATTAGTGAAAGTTGAATAATGAATACCTTGCTTTGTGGGATTTACACTTACTTGTTCAGCTAAAAAGACTTTCTTTTTCATATTCAGTTTTTTTTTTTAGTGCACAAATCTTTAAAAAATTTAGCACAGGAAGGAACTTGTTTAAGAACATAGAGCAAAGGTATATTGATCCTTACCTGTTTAAAAGTTTCAGATATTTCAGAGCTGTGATTGACTTTTCTTTATTTGGTTATGACATGAGAAAATAGAAATGCTGGTGGGGAATAAGTCTTTTCTTTATAATTCAGATTCAACCCCTTCCTTACTCTTAGAGATTGATTCATCATCTTTCTCATAAGGTTCAAGAGAGGGTTTTTCAATAACCTTACCACTGTGAAGAATAGTGACTGATTTGACTTGATCCATGTATTGGCTTCCGGAACCACTTGCATTTGCATTGTATTGCCCCTTGATATTTTATTGTGGTTGAGAAGGAAACTTACCTTTCTCTTGGAAACTGAGGGCAGATGTTAATTTTGCAAGAGTATCTTTAAAATCTATCATATTTTGAGCAAGTTGAGTATTGATTGTCTCTTGCTTTTCAATGAATGCATGCAATGTTTCCTTAAAATTTCTTTTAGAAGGGGAAGCATAAAGAAGTGCATAGCCATGATAATTTTAAAAATTATGATGTACTTGAAATGATGGCTGTGAAGTTTGTGCATTACATTTTCAACTGAAATTTAGGTAATTTCTCCAACCAAGGTTGTATGTTTGTGAGCATGAGTTATGATTGGGCTTTTAAAAATTATTTAAAGCATGAGCTTGTTTATAGGAACATTCCTTAAAAGAAGACAAGGATGGATAATCATTGGTTGAGTGTTTATTAGTTTCACAGATTTTACACACAATGTTTTGAATAGATTTTAATTGACTACTCTTTTTCAATTTTAGTGCCCTGACTTTTTTAGCTAAAGATATAAACTTAGCTTGGAGTTCATAATTTTTCTTAAGGTTGTACATATTGTGAAAAGTAATTTCAAATACAAATGCAAAAAACAAAGAAAAATAGATGCTCTGATAGTTTTGGGCTACTTGATACAAAAATAAGAGAATAATTAATTTAAAAAAAATATATAAGAACTTAATAATAAAAAACTAGGTATTTTATTCTCATTAAATATTCAAGAAAAACAAATCAAATAAAAATATAATTAATTAGTTTCGTGTATAATTAATTATAAAATAATTATTAACATTACCATTAAAAACCTTTAGTCTTATTTGAAAAGAATGATATCATCATTTATTTTTAAAAAATAAAATTATAATCTTTTTAATTAAAAATACATTATTGTATAATATTAAAAATATTAAAAATTCTAATTAAAGAAGTGTTTGAGATTGTGGTAATAGTTACAATTTAAAGTATTTTTCATTTACAAATACATTAAAATAAAATTTATTTATTTTAAAATTATTTTTGATATCAGCACATCAAAAAGCTCTAAAAACATTAAAAAAAATTAATCAATTTTTTTTTCTAAATTCAAGAGAACAAGATGCAAACATACCAAAAATCAAGTTGAGGCACTTAGCTTTAGCTATATGGTTAGGCTCGTAAGCCTGTCTTTAATAAGAAAAAGGCCTAAACTTGTGTGCCTTCTTTCTTTTTTAAAACTCAAGTGGATCACATGTCATTTACCTTATCTATTACAATAAATTTTGGACACCTCCAATGGTTAAGAAATTAGGTTCTAGGTAATTTGGATCTCTAAACCTAAATTCCAATCTTTTTTCTTTTAAAACCATCTTTGAAACTTTAATAATCATATTTTCAACCTTAAAACACTCTCTAATTAGAGAGTGTTTGATATTATGATAGCTTTTATGGTTGTAGTTTGAAAAAAATTATTTTATAAAAAATATTTTTAGTTAAGGCTAGTTTAGAAAAATATATATTTGGTTAAAACTGTGGTTGAAATTAATATTGAACAAAAAGTAGTTTAATGTATTTGATTAAAAATGGTTATGAAATTAAGGTTGTAAAATAACTAAAAAAGACATAAATATTGATTGGTTTTAATTAAAATATGATTGATTTAACTACTACTATTACTTTATAAAATAAACAATACTTTATAAAAAGTATTTTTTATTATTTCATTAAACTATTTGCAATTTCATTATGTATAAAATTTATCCAATAAGAACTCCAGTTTTCATGGCTTCCTGAACGTGGAACAATATCATGTAAAATTTCATTAGAAATAAAATTGAAATTATGATCAAATTCTTTAAATGCTATGTTATTATGTGATGTAATTATCTAGTACCATTAAATAATATTAAACACTGTTTTTTCGAATAAAACATAACCCCTGAGAAATTTTGTTGGATTTTTTTTTATTTTACTGAGTTAAAGCCAGTCCAATACATTTCAATACATTAAGGTTTGAGCCAGAACTTGTTTAGCCCATGAACAGTGAAGAGTGAATTAACTCTTCATCTCTCCATTGTTCACAGTAATATGAATAATGAAGAGTGAACTGCTATTTGCGAAGCATAAGTTTTGTACTTTTAGTAAATTTCATATACAATCATAATTTATGATGAGTCTTACATAAACAAAATTTAATTTCAACTTAACTAAACATTAATTTATGTGGCTGACTCTCACTCTCACATCAACCAGAATATCAAACGGCTACTTAGTCTAAAAAGTCAAGTTCAATATAAACAAATTTTAAAAATCTGATCTATTTTTCTATCATAATTTTAAAAGTTTAGATCATTTCATCAAAGTCCCTTCTTTTAAAAAACCAATTGATATAAATGAAATGTGAGTATCAAAATATTAAAATTAAAAACAATAAAAATCAAAGGCAAAACAATACAAAACTAAAGAATGAGATTGGACATTTTAAAGTACCATGAATAGATCATAACAATTCACAATGCTCATGTGAATACCACTACAATAAAAATAACATAAAAACACTAGGCTTTTTAGTATATTATTAGTTTTAGTATTTGCGCTTCAACGAGGGTTGAACTTTTTTCATCATTTCATTGAGCAATCAAGTTCTGTAAATACTTAATTATCTTTTTTATTTGGTAATGATAAATAAATCATGTTAAAAGACTTTAATTCTTTTAAAAAATTTTATTATATTTTTTAGATGAAGAAGTAAAAATACCTTCACAACAATATTTTTAAGTGTACATTCACATTGATTTCTCAAGGTGTTTTAGCTTTTTTTTTAATTTTAAATAAGTGATTTTTTTATTATTAAAAAAGAATGCGAGGCCTTTGGTTCTCAATAATATTACAACAAGAGGAAATATTCAATGCATACTAAGTTATCAATCTCAAATTTTTTTTTTAAAAAAGAAAAAACTAACGAAAAAAAAATTAGGTAGGAAATTCTCTCAATATTTTTCATCTAGGGCAAGGACTCTTCTATTCATATCTCTCTCTCTATTATTTTTTTTAGTAGGTCAATTAAAACCATAGCTAATTTTACTCCCTTTCGTCTCTCTAGAAATAGCAAGTTTCAAGTATTATCTATATTATTGAGTGGCAAATCGTTCTAAAATAGGATACATATTATTTTATAAAGTTCTGAAATTGTCTTTCAAAATTTACTTGGCATTAACTTCACCCATTAAAATCAAATCTTCCATGGTAAAGAAGGCAAGAAAGAGAGAGAGAACCTTGCTCCACCGCGCTCCATTTTTTCGGCTAAAGACCCTCGCATCAGGAAGAGAGGCTTGCATTGCCGATATGGATTCGGGAAAACAGTAGCAAAAACAGAAAAATAGGTTTGTATGTTTCATTGCCATCGTTTTCCACCATCGATCGCTTTCCAAGAAACGTGTTGAACAACTGCAAGGCAGCCTCTAATTTTCCACCATCGTGGGTCCTGACATCATTTTCTTCTCCATTTGATGCTGTCATGGCTTCTTCAAAGAGATGGGCAAGCATCATCTCGTCCATTGCTTCTTTCCTTCTTTTCTTTATCATAATCTTGCAAGTGCCCGTTTTCAGGTAATCTATCATCATATCACTTTCTTATCTGTTCATGGATGTTTAATAGTGATGTTTATTTTTTAAAATATTTTTTTGTTTAAAAATATATTAAAATAATTTTTTTATTTTTTAAAATTTATTTTTAATATAGTGTATTAACATAATTTTGAGATATTAAAAAAAATAATTTTAAAAAATATTTCAAATTTTTAGAAACAAATCATCCACTTAATCACTCTTTGTTCAATGTCCTTGTCAACCGCTCAAGCAAGACCTTTTCTCCATCCAGTAGTATCACACCTTGCAAGATTGGAAAGATTTTTATCATAATTAATTCTCAAATTCTTTCAATAATTCAATTGATTTTCAGTGCAATTCCTTTTCTGCCCCATAAAAAATATAAAAAATAGTTATGCTATCATTTCTGAGTTGATTTTATGTAATACTTTTTTCTTCGTGTTGGACGAACAACCACATATTAATGGCGTTCTTGTTTCCTGACCGAAAAATCAAGCTCCAGATATTGCTTTTCTCAAGTTTCGTGAATTAGGGTTAAGTATATCGCCTTGATATGTGTCCAAATAATTTCTTTAGCCGGCCATATATATATATATAGATGTCAAGTTTACAAATTACAAGTTCTCCGGTGATAGTAATTCTGTAGTAAAAACAATATAGAGAAAGCTATTTTTTTAGTAAATATCTTAAAGCAATTTATTTTCTTAATTTTTCTCTAGAAACTTTTTTCAAGAACAAAATTTCTAGCAAACAAGTAGAGGCCTAAACTATGATTTTTTGATTCCTGTACTGAAGAATTGAGCGAAGTTCTTTGCTTGTGATGGTGCCGATTTCACCCACAAAAGTTAGCTCTAAAGGAAAAAAAAAAACACTTATGTCTTGCTTTCTTGTTTTTTCTGACAGGGTACCATGTAGGACTGGAACATGTACTTCACCTGTAGAGGTCATGTCCTCCCACTTGATTGCAACTGAACTCTATCCTGCATTCGGGCCCAAGGCTCTTCTGTATCCTGGTGCCATTGCTAGATCTTATATCAAGAACAGAACCTTCCCAAGCTATAGTAAATTGTCGAAGCTATATAACTTGACCAATCTGAGGAAAACCTCTGCGTCGACTGATCTCCAGCACCTAGAGGTTAGTAACTAGCATTATAAAATTATCAACCCTATGTCACAATGTTTATGCTCGAATAATTAGATTTTTTTAACCGAAGACATTGACTGCATATTATACATTTTTTCTAATAAATCAACAGTTGAATACGTATGATGTCGTGGTTGTTTCATAAACTAGACACCATTTGTGTTTCGCTAGATTCTGGCGGGAAGCTACTTAGCAGTAGCAGGACCAGTATTAGGTCTCATAAGGCTGGGCAGGACGAGCCTCTTTGGAACACTGCTTATCCTATGGGGCTTTGTAAGAGAAGTCATCCTGAAAAACTCCGCTAATATGAATTCCGCGAGGAGTATCCATATCTACCCAGTAACAATGAGCATTGCTCTTCTTTGTGCTTTCTTAGCTATAAGAAAGGATGTTAGAAAGCTTATCCGTTGTTGCAGAACTCGGCGAGGTGCGAAGTCTCTACGGTTTAAAGCGAAAATTATGTGATACTCGCTACTGGATTAGCATTTTTATATGTATAGAAAGCAACCATTCTTTGAATTATATGGCAGGAAAGAATAGAGAGGATGTTGCATTTGGAGTGCTAGGTGTTTAGAGAATTTTCAAAAAATATATGGATTTTTTTTATTAATGTGAATATTCAGGTAATTTAATCACTATATAAATTTTTAATAATTATTATATAAACAACGAAGAATTCAAATCTGAAATATAGAGAATAAATTTTTTAATTTTAAATTTTTATTATTTAACTACCATTTAAATAATTAAATATATGGAATATTGGAAGTATAGAAGGAGTATACATCCAAAACATATGTACAGGAGGAGTATGTTTTGGATCGTCTTGCGGCTTGTGATTGGTTCGTCAGCTTTTCTCAACCACTGAGAATGAAAGGAGAAGTTCTACGTGCTGCAGTGACTGAAAAACGAGGACTTTCGAAGATATACAATTCAGAGAATGTCCAAGCCTGTCGAAGGTGGATTTTAAAGGGGGACCGGACCTCCTGTAAAGCACCGATTGCCATAGCCATGGGGTCCTCGGAGAAAGGCAACTCTGTGGGTTTTGGCAAGTAGTGTATGCGGACAAATATCCTTTTGTCTCTTCCTAGGGTTTTGCTTTCAATGAGGGGTCGCACACATCAATTGTAGGTGTGCACTTGCAATCAATGTGCTATGCCATTGCTTAGGAAATAACAATTGGTTTTCAGTCACTTCAGCTGCTAAGATCTAAATTTCTCAGCATGAGACCTTTCATTTGAAACGAAATTTCAAGAACCGGAAAATGCTACTCACATACTTTTAAATTGCATGTTTTGAATTATTTATGATAATTTAAAATGTTTTTTATATATAAATTTATTAAAATATTTTTTTTTATTTTTTAAAAATTATTTTTAATTTCAATGCATCAAAACAATCTAAAAATATATATAAAAAATATTTTTTAACAAAAATTAAAATTTTAAAAAACATGATTTACATTACCGGGTTTTAAATACACAAATACTACTATAATTGCTAGATATTTTAACAAATATGTGAAAATAGCTATAAAAAAAATAAAAACATTAAGGTTAGAGAGTAAAAAATCAATTTTTTTCGTTCATGAAATTGATTCATTATATTTTGTACTATCAATTAAATTTTTAATTTAATTAAATAAAATATTAATATAATAAAAAAATATTTGATGTGATCTGATTTTTGATAATTCAATTGATTCCTTCTAAATTTAAAAGTTCAGTACCTTAAAAAAAATTAAAAAGTTGCTGTTTTAATAAAAAATAATTAACTTTGACTAATCTAATAACTCAACAGCAACGAGTCATTTTCCAAATTAGATTTCCATATCTTGCTAGGAAAAGTAATATGATAGTATTTAGTAGCGGCTAACAATGGGAATCATGGCAATGAGGGCTAGCCTGGGAATATTAGGATTAAAATCATGTGGGGTGGGAGATTATCAATCAGGAATGTGCTTATAGCAAGCAGTCATTCAGCATCCAATGTCAGGCAAATGGCACCTTCCTTATTGATCTATCATTTTTTTTTAAGGAAAAAAAAAACTAAAAAACACCTTCGACTTCCAAAATCTTTCAATAGTAACTTACAAATTGTGTGGAAAAAATTTGGAAAGTGGGGGGGAAGGAAAGAGAGGGAAAGGAAATGTCAATTCTAAGACATTTTCTCTCGTTTAAATTCAAATATGGTGTCGATAAGATTAGGAACACACCCTGGAGATCCATGTGCTTTGATCGGTGATGACTCTTCTGCGCAGGGGTGGATTATAATAAAAATTGACAGAAAATATGCAAAAGTTTTTTTTGTTTTTTTGGTTATGACAAAGGGTATTCTCGATTTAACTTGTATGTTAATCAAGATTAAATCCTCTTCAAACAAGATTGATTGATGTTGATTCTAAAATTTAAATCCAAAAAATAAAAACATACCCTTTTAATCATCAAACCAAGTTCTTTAAATTATATATATAAAAGGGTAAATTGAATAGCAGTAGAGCGAATCACATTATGATGCCATGTATATTCTTATTAAAGAAAAAAAAAGAATTGTTGTTGAGAAATAAACATGACGCTAACCTAACAGTTACTTGGATTGCATGAATGAAGTATTTAAGTACGCAGTTCGACAGTTTAAGTCGCTCCTCCAGTCACCTAATCGACGACACCAAGATGAACTGGATTCTCGTTTCACAGCAGGTTAAGAGAACTCAAGTTGCGATTTCCAGACAAGGTAACTAACATCATTTGTATCTGTAATGTTTTCAGTGATTTTCTTGTTTTAACTGGCGGTAGTTACTGTAGAGCAAGATACAGTGTGAAATGTGAAATTTGGAGAAAACTTACAGGCCTTGAAGATTTCTCTCCACTTGCCAGTTACCTGCCAATGAGTGATGGGTCCATCTTCTTCTTCTTCTTTTTTTTAATTGGTAAAAGAGAAAAAAATCCTTGAAAATTTGGAGGTTTAGTGTCTTTACTGGCTCCTGTACGTCCCACTTGCCTTTTATTGATTTCGATCTTCATTTTGGGTCCTTTATATCTGCCTCAATAACATTTCTGGTTTTGGGAAGTTGGGGTTTTTCTCTCGCGTCTGAAGAATATAGGTGGTAGTCCCACTGATTTGCCTTGCTGAAGGAGGTTGTGTCTTTTGTAGCTACTTTTGACAGGGTTTGCAAGTTTTGGAAGTCGGTTGTTGCTTATAAACTCCTCACTTGGATTTTTAAATATAAATTGTGGTTGTCCAAAGGCTGAAATTTGGTAACTTCTGATCATTTGCTTCTTTCGGATGTTGGTTTTCCTTCTGTGAAGGCAAAAATTTAAGGAAGATTGTACATGGAGAACTTATGAAGTAGTTATCAAGTAAAGTATAGAAATTTCAATAAAATTCTCTTTATTTTGAGTTTTTGTTCACATGTGAAAAAATAGACTTAAGCTTGCAACTCTTCTCCATTGCAGTTAAATTCATCCCATCTTGTTACTTTGATAAACTTGTTTCTTTTTTGTGTTGGAGATGTTTGATGGGAGCTTGGCAATGCCTTTCCACACGTTGAACCCATGTCATATATGGGGTCATGTAAATACACATAGAGCCCTCCACAAGTCAAGGTTGCAACCAGTTCTAGCTATACCCCCATCATCAATTCTCTTGCACACAGATGAGAGTGGTAAATTTCCTGATTCTAAGAAGGGTTCTGGTTTGAGAGGAAGGGATTCTTCTGATTCATTGCTTAGTCAAGCAAATACAGTGGGTATAATAGGAGGTATATCAGTGAATTCTGCTTTGAATTTCTTGAAAAAACTAGTCCAGGGGAGTTCAAAAGAAGGAAAAGATTGCTTCCCTTTTGTTCTTTGCTCTGATCCAGTATTGAACAAGGAGCTTTTGTCACATGAGAGAAATTCTTGTCCTTCTCCCAGTAGGCATAATCAAAAATCTCCATCGGATCATTCTGCAATTGCAGAGAATCTGCAGAATAAAAGGATTTTTCTTGAGAAATCAGGAGTTCAGTGCATAGTAATGCCTTGTCATATTTTGCATTCATGGCATGATGAGGTTTCTAAGGGGTGTTCTGTTCCATTCCTTCATATGGGTGAGTGTGTTGCAAGGGAGCTCAAGGAAGCTAAGCTGAAGCCACTTGAAGCTGGTAGTCCTCTGCGGATTGGGTTATTGGCCTCCAATGCAACTTTGGCTGCAGGGTTCTACCAGGAGAAATTGCAGGGTGAGGTAATTTCATTCTGGGGCTCCTTTTCTCTTATGTATCAGATTATCCTTCCATTACAAATCCAATTAGGTGTGGTCTAAATAATCAGTAATTTCAATCTAAAATTCTGAGAAGCAAAGTATATATCTGGATTTTATTTTTTGGTCATGCATGTCTTACAATTCATTAAGTGGGAGTCCCGATCTTCTACCTATTATGACGCAATGCTAATGATCACCATATCTTCCAACCTTTTTAAAATATTTAATCATGAAGGGAAATTTTTCTGAAGTTACTGAGGAAGCTTTCCTACTATTGACGTGCACTCCCATCAACAGAAGTTGTCTGATGCCTGTCTTAAGTGATCTAACGTAATTTCACCTTAAGATTTGCTTAATGACATGGAATTGAGATTTTCTTTTCCCTTCTTCTATGGCTATTCTGTTGCCTGTTGATTATAACCCTTGTTGACTTTTACTGCCTTTTTTCTGTTTAGTGTTGGATTCATGTTTTCATTTCTTCTTTTTGAATGACTAATGCTTTTAAGATTTTTTTGTTGAGAATAATACAAGTATTGGTTCTCATTTTACTCATGCCATGTAATTACCCCTCAGTGACTTGTGCAGCTGCTCCCGCGGGGCTCATGTTGGGGTTTCTATGCATTCAATTAAAATGAATGGACTGAAATACTGTAGGAATGTCATGATAATTTCCAAATGAAATATGTTACTCTCATTGGTTATTTGGTAAGGATGTCGTTCCCATCTTTCTTTGCCTATATAAATGACGTTCATGCTTTTAACATTTTTAGTGTCTCTAGATATCTCTATCCTGGATGTTTTGTTGGGATGCAAGGAAGAGAAGAGGAAAGAAAATTGGTCAAGAAATAATATTGATATTGGTTTGATTCCCAAACTGTGAAAGCTCTCATCAGCTTTATCAGAAACTTGTGCTAGGATGTTGATGCCAGTTTTATTTTGTTTTATTTCTGTTTTATTACTTCTGATTTCCGGGATCACATACATTTTCTTCATTGTCATATTTTGTTGATGAGCCTAACCAAGAAACATCAAATGCAGTTGTAGCACACATACACATGAATATATGTGTGCATTTCGAACTGTGTTGAATATGCTTCAGTTGCAGGAATTATAGTGTGTTCACTGGTTGCCAATTCTGCATTAGTAGATGCTACAAAAACTCCCTTTTTATGTCAGGAAACAGATTGAATTGCATTTTCTCTAATTTATCATCCTAGATAATCAATTAAGGTGCTGCGTTATGTGAATTGTAGATAGTAATGGGATGAATATATTTCGACACCAAACAATGATTTCTGGGCGAAATACAATTTCTTAAAGTTCTAATGCCTTTTGTTATTAGTTATTACAGTCCCATGATCATGTCCTTCCAGCACATATTAAGTGCATTTCTTACTGTATGTTGATCACAAATGCTTCATGCATTGCCTCAGTTTCAATTACCTAATTTCACAGAAGTGGGTATGTTCACCATTTTTTCCCTCTCCTGTCCCATGTGACTTGAGTAAAATCCCGTGTACGTTTCCTCGATTGTTAGATTGCAAAAGATTTTTGCTTGGAAGGAATATTCGCTTATCATTTTCAGTTACTAGATAAAGACATGTTATCTATTTTATCCATGTCACTGGTTCTGTTTCATTTTGAGGTACCTTTTTTTTTTGTGTATGTAGGGATTTGAGGTTGTGCTTCCAGATAAAGCAACCATGGAACACACTATAATTCCTGCAATTGAAGCTTTAGACAGAAACGACATGGAAGGCGCACAGAATTTGCTGAGAATTGCACTGCAAGTTCTCCTTGTGAGGGCAGTGAACACAGTCATCCTTGCTTCGGAAGAAATGCGTGATGTTTTGCCTGAGGATGATCCACTTCTCAAGAAATGTATTGATCCCATGGATGCATTAGCCCGTTCAACTATAAAGTGGGCGCAGGCTGCAGAAAAAGGTACATAAATAAAATCTAGAACAGGACTACTCTGTTCTTCACCTAGTCTTTAGGTTCTAAAATATTTTGGTATGCATATGTTGTTGCCATTCCTGCGGAATGTACGTGTTGCAAATTGGCCCCTACACCGTTTGTTTTTCAGATAGTGAAAATTATCAGATAGAACTGTAATGAATATTTGTCAAAGAAATGCCTTCGTAGCTCCAGTAGAAAATCAGGAAACAAAAATCCTTTGTGAATGCTTGTTGGAGAAACCAAACAGTGTATTTGTGTAGTAATTATTTGAAAATATTGCCGTGAAGTCTGTTTTCTTTTCATTGTAATAAACTTTCTTGCTATAACTACACAGCTTGTTTGGCCATTGCCTGTCTGAATTTATATAGAACCTATACATGGTTAAGATTTATAGCAAGAAAGCGAGGGCTTAGAAGGGGTCTGTGGAAATATACTTACCTTACCTTTCATTTTTTATTTTTTTTAACTGTTTGCTTTGATGATCTACAACCTCATAGTTGCATGCCCAAATATGGCTTCCCACTAATTAAATCGAGGTTCAGAAAATGTAAATCAAAGTGCGTGTATAGATACTTTAAACAAAAAATATCCAACAAAAACCTCAAATTTATATATATTTAAAATTATAATCATGTAAAAGTATAATTAATGACAAATATGTTTTTAATATAAAAATAATATATATATATATATATTAAGCATATATTGAAACTTTGTATTGATATAAAATACAATAAAAAAAA
>SRLM01000343.1:420716-493673 GCA_015708895.1 Populus ilicifolia
TATATATATATATATATATTATTCTATATCATTTCAATTGTTAACCGATTATCGTAACACACCCTAATAGTTAATACTAGTTTTGGCTAACTTGAAATTTCCTCTAAGAAATCTTAAATTTATTCAACTTTCTCTTCAGTTTTATCAAGAGTAATAAATTCTAATTCCATCATGAATCTAGTGATATATGTTTGTTTGGAGGATTTTCATTACACAATTGCTTCACCAAATATAAAGATATATCCACCTGTGGATTTCAAATTCTTAGTGTCAGATTTTCAATTAGAATCATTATACCCTTCTAGTATTGTTGAATAATCAGTATAGTGCAAGCCATAATCCAAGTTATACATCAAATACTTGAGTATTTTTTTATTTCTTTTTAATAATTCATACTTGGATTACTTATAAATCTACTTAGTTTACTAACTAAGTAGGCAATATCAAGTCTTTTCCAGCTTATAGCATACATTAGGTTTTTAATTATTCAAGAATATTCCAATTGGTTTATTCTTTAACCTCTATTTTTGGACAAATTTATACTTATGTTAATTGGCATTTTATCTAAAACCTTTAACAATAAATCTAGCTTTATACTTATAGTGTCATCAACCTTCATCATTCTTTTGAAGATTTACTTATGGCCTAAGGTTTTACTTCTACGAGAAAGATCTCTGGTTCTCATGTATAATTATTTATAATAAATTAAATTTTATTATTAACCATCTGCTTCCAATAAAAAGCTTCTGAGGGGGTGTTTTGAGGTTAATTTTCTACTAAGTATTTTGAAAAATCAAGACCAAATGTTTTGGTCATTTTTATTTTTTTACTCTTTCCTCTAGGCTTGACTTCATCATCTTCTAATTGATAATGATTACTTGAGTTAACCTTAATTGTTCTCTCAAGTGAACAATTTTCTTGTACTTCCTTCCATGAAACATATCTTCAAAGAATGTTGTATTCCCTGATTGCACAATGGTATTAGGATGAATATTCTTAATACTTGACTTGTGTATAAGAAATCGATATATACTACTATTATATATATCTCAATAAATATATAATTCATAGTTTTAGATTCTATCTTGACCTTGTTAGAATCAAATATTGCTACATTTATAAGAGACTTCTAGACTTTGAGGCATTTATAAGAAGATCTTCTACATTTTCATAATTCATAAGGTGTATTTTCTAACTTTTTATAGGGTGTTTTATTAAGTACATAATTGAATGTTAGAATTTTTCCCTCCAAAAGTTATAAGGTGCTCTTGAACTTTTCAACATGACATTCATCATTTCTTTTGACATTTGGTTTTTATTCGTAATGTTATTTTGTTACATTTTTTTATAGTGAATAAAGAATAATAATTTGGTAAGTAATACCATTTTAGAGATAAAATTCACCAAATAGTGCTTTGTATTCTTTTTTCTTATCACTTTTTTTTTACCATTATCTTTTTACTCAATAATTAACCATACAATAAGTTTTTTTTTACTGTAAGTAACATGTAGTATATTGTTAAGGATAACAAGCTTTCTAGAGATCATCTTCAATATGACCTTTCTAATACCCAATACTTTGAAGATTGATAAGTTTTTCATGAATATGTTTTCTCCATCTATTTTTTTAAATGGAAAACATCCTCTTCTCAATATATATGTATATATATATATATATATATATATATCTTGTAGCACTAATATCAACCTAGCACTACTCAGGATTGTTGATAAGGTTGACTTCAAAAACAACATAAAACAAGTTCATTTTTGAAAACTTTATTAATGAGGTGATCTTTCCAAGATGATGATGATTTTTCAATTATTATAGTCACTTGGAAAGACTCACTTAAAGAAATATCTTTAATATGTATATAATGAAAGATGAGTTGAAACTCTTGAACTTGACTTATTATAGTCCTTAAATCAACCATTTTGAAATCAAAAAATTTATTGATTATCAATATCTTTATACTAACATCTCAAGCTTTGTATCTTTTTGTCTAAAGCTTCTTATAGTGATTTTGCACTCTTGATTGAACTATACATATCATCTAATGTATTGTTCAACCCATTTAAGATATAGTTCTTGTACAGGAAATTATCATTATCATATGCATCCATAACCAACACAACAGTAGGGTCAAATTTATTTTTTGATGATTTTAGCGCTCCTCAGTCAAGAACCTTGTCGAGTTCAAGATGGTCTGATAAAATAATATCTTTTGTTTTCATTTTTAAAGTTTAATCAATTTAGCTTTTTAGGTTTTTCATTATGCATCATAAAAGATGACATAAAAGATGACATTGGAATCTTTATTATTGAAATAGTACTTGTTCAAATAGCATTGATTGACGCAACCAAATCTTGGATAAAGAAAGTAGAAGCATAGATCTATAAAAAAATAATAACCAATAATATTTATAAATAAATATTTCAGCTCTATAATAAGTAAGGAATAACCAAAATACTTGTAATAAAGCAAATTTTTATACTTGATAAATTCATTATTAGCTTTAAAAAACAAAGCCATTCAAAAATTCAAAGTTAACTCAAAACAAAAAATCTTTCCAAGTTTAGATCTATTTTAAAAAAAGTTCAAAGTAAAAAAAATTTAAATAAAACTTTTTCTACTGAATAAAATTTCTTGACACCAAAATCAATAATTTTAGTTGTTGAAATCAGAATTAACAATGATTTTTTATTTTTATAACTAGAATTCAATGATTCTCTTCCCTCTTCGAAACCTAGGATCTAAAAAAAAAATTATAAAAAAAAAATTGGACTAAAATTAATTTTTTTATAGAAGACCTAATATTTATAATTTGAAAAGTTTAAGATCCATTGTAAATATTTTGCCCAAACTTTAAAAAAACCACCCATTTTTTATCTTGTTTTTCACTTTGATTATTTTTCTTTCAATCTCACTCTTTCCTAACATAAATTGGCATCCAATTTGGTTATACAAAGACAATAAAAATAAAAAATTAAGATGAAAAACAAATCAAAGAAAATCTACAATGAGCTAACATGGTGCAAAGAACAAGTGAACAGCGAGATCTAAATCCAGCTAAACTTTCATATTCAATCTGAGACGCTTCATCTTAACCCATTTTATTCCTCAGACTCACATGAATGTCCGTGTACACTCAAATTGAAAGAAAAAAACTAGTACAAAAATGGAGTCATCGATTTTTCTCCGGGGCATCTATCTAAATTAAAAATAGTAATAATTATTTTTTAAAATATTTTTTATTCAAAAATATATTAAAATAATATTTTTTTATTTAAAAAAAATAAAATAAAACGTAGAAACAATCATGATAGAGATGAATTAATTACTCCTTCCATGTTTCAACCATTTAAATCAATCTGAATGACAAGACTACAACACCATCTCCACCAAGATTGCAACCATTTCCATCTTCCTCCGGAAACATTTACAATGAATACCAGACACACTGCAGTAATCAAAATGATACCAAATCATGAGCTCTCTCATTCTTCTACCACCCCATTATTGATGTTTGGCATACCAACTTTTGTTTTTTTCTTAGTTGCAACACCTAAACTCATTCCAACAGTAACCAAGGTCTCAAGTGACCTGGCACTATTACCTAAAAGGTCCTCATCTATTTTAATCACGTCCTGCAAAATAACCCCAAGATCAGTTATTGATCATGCATTTTGATACAAAATCACATACTTTGTTTAGCAATGCATTGTCAAAGCTTGAATGTAAATGTCGATGAATGAAAATACTTGACATTGAAGGTAGAACATTATGGTGTGCCAGTTACTGATACGATAGAATAATGGGTTTTGTTTTGTAAGTTGCATGCCACTTTTGTGGATACTCGAGAGGGAAGATACTGATGTTTTGATTGAAATAGCCAGAATCTGAAAAGCAGTTCTACATAGTACTAACCTTTTCAAAGACGCAAATCACTGTGCTTCCACCAAATGAGAAATACCCTAACTGTGGATTCAGTGCAAGCTACCAATTAAAAACCACCCTCTTATATTTAGAGGCAAACAATATTCAAAACGTAATATTAGAGACTGCTCACCTCGTCTCCTTTCTTGACATGATCACCAGCCTTCCTCGAGAAGGTGATGCTACCAACCATAGTTGCTCCTATTGCAACAAATGCCACCTGCAGCCAAAAAGAAAAAAAAAAAAGAAAACCTCTTAAAATGCAATAACTGCTAGTTGAAACTTAACAGGCCAGTTAATCCATCCTAGGAATACAAAGACGGCTCTATACAGTTACTCTTGCATTACTCTTGAGCAGCTCGGCGTAAAGTTATCTCAAATAGAAGTTTAAAATAAACAGAACAAAGGGCATCTTCTATATTGAAAAACGCAACCAAGCACATACACAAAGAGAGGGCAAGGATAGATTCTATAATCTTCTGGCACTTATAGTTCCATCCAAATTTGATCTTGTTTGGAAAGTGAATATAGAGAAACATTTCCTGCAGATTGCCTACATATATTTTCAAGTACAAACTAAACAGCAACAAAATCAATGTTCAAATTTGTAAAGTCCGATGATTGTGATAATATACCTTTCCAAAATGTGCAGTAGAAATAATCGAAACTTCCCTCTTATTCTGAGTGAAAACATTACAATACTTGCTGTTGACAGCAATAGGATTAACCTGCAAAAAAGAATGAGATAGACGTAAGGGGACAATAACATATAAAAGAAATGATTACAAATACTAAAAGAAAAAGTCCTTCGGTTATATATATATACATACTGTATATAAACACCCAGGAATTTTTACAAACTTGTCAATGGTTCCAGAAACTGGAGAATGAAAACGGTGATAATCCTGCAGCAATCAAAAGGAAAATAAAATGAAGAAATCAGATAAAAAAGCTTCGTGAAATTCAAGATGGTTCCAGAAACTGGAGAATGAAAACGGTGATAATCCTGCAGCAATCAAAAGGATAATAAAATGAAGAAATCAGATAAAAAAGCTTAGTGAAATTCAAGATTTGTCGGAATGAGAGAACTCAGTAAGAAAGAATTGAAGCAGAAGGATCTAAAAGTTTCTTTTAAATGCATGAACAAAACCAAGGTAAGAAATTGGCAACATAGCTCTCCCTATGCTGGTCTATTGATCTGTCAACAAGAACTTTTCTTTTCATAGATGAATTTCCAAATACCTTCTACTGTCTCCTATGTGAAAGGGTGAGTGGTTGGTTGGTTGGTTAAATAAGCAGATAAATAAACCTGCTACCACGAAGTTGTCACATTTCTCCCCTTTATCACCCTTAGCATTCAAACTATGAATACAGAACTGGACTTGGGGTCTCTTCTTATTATTTATTCATTCATTCATTTTTCTTTGCTTCATCAAATGACAAACAATGCCACCTCAGAAGAAGTATCATTGGACAAAAAAGGCTCTTGAATCTCTTACTTATCCAAAACTAACATTGTAAATTACTACAAGGATCTTGTACGAAGTACCTGTGGTGCCAATCGAAATATGACCAAGGTACCATCAGCAAATGCACTTGAGTATATTTCGTTTCCCAAAAGCCCTTGTATAGAAAATTTGCGGCCCTATAAATTACAAAAATGATACCAGCAATTAACTGTTGTTAAACAAGCGAATCCAATGACCAATAGTACATAACAGAAAAATATTTAAATAAAACAATTTACTCATTGTCAATAAGACTAGCTCTCCATCAGAAAGAAGTTATCTATCTACCCATTCATTATTCCATTAGAACACAATGTCAGACACAAGCATAATGTGTTCAACTAAGGAATATGAGAGTGGGGTTGACGGTGGAAAAACTAGCATTTAAGAGAAAGAGGTAGACATACCTTGATCCAAAATCTTTGACTGTCTTCTACAGACTTAAAAGCCATTAAACGGCAATCAGCTGCACATATGGCAACATCATCGTGTTCCACGGAAGCGATTGGTCTTGCACCAGGCTTTAATTCTCTTATGAAGAACTCATTGAATGTCTGAAAATGGAAGAAATCCGAACCTCATGTGATTATGAACAATTAAAAAACACAAACCAGTTAAGATTCCTAGCAAGATTCAGAAATCTGATGCCTCAGTTTAATTTTATCACAAAAAATCAATACTTGCTTACCTTAAAATGTTCTAAAGGGTACTTGATTTCAGCCAAATTTATTTGATCCTACAAAATCATAGTTACATTTATCATATACAAGCAGTGTGATAGAATTAGCACGTAAATATCCATATTTTAAGAATCAGCTGGAAGCCAGTCTAAAACGGTTTTCTTTTTTTATGGTAACAAATGTTGTGCTAAGAGTTTTTCTTGGTAGGCAAGTTTAGACACAATAATATGAGGAGACCAAAACATGACGAAACAACTCGATGCAAAGGACTTATGAAATTGAAGGGAATCAAAGCTCATTCATTTTTCAGTTATGGCAATTAATTCATTGATAAATCAGTCTAATTACAAAGATCCCACTGCTCCAAATAACATTTTACGATCTTTATTAAATATAAATCAAAGGAGAGTATGCTGAAAATTTTTGCAGCAGCTAATACTATTATTGTCGTGAGTTTCCACCTCTTTGTTCGCTTGGTTTTGGTATTAAAACAAGTTAATCGAAGTACAAAATGTTCTATAATACCTAGTCAACAGAGAAACCAACACCATGTTTTTTTGAGGTGAGATGTTTTAATTCCTTATAACAATCAATAAATCTTACAACTTCATAAGCAGTTAGTTTACAACATCAGATACCGTTTAAACACAGAAATCTATAACATATAATCAGCCACAGCTAGTCTTAGAATCGATAATCATGAGGTGAAAATATTTAAAGACTTCTTTGTTTGTCAAGCAAGATAATCATACCTTGAAAAATTCAACAAACTTAGGAATGTCTCTAGCAGATTCTATAGTGTTCATTTCCCTTCCCTGCTTCTCAGAGATGCTTTGCAAGATTTCTTTTGCTCCTGCATCCAGGAAAGTCAACCAAATAATGCAGGACTACAATAACAAAAGCGTTGTTTTTTCAAATAATACTTCCAATAACTCTTGTAAAAATTTAAAATGCATGGAACCCACAGCAATCTTAACCAATTAGAATAGTGAGGTGGATGAAGTAGATAGGGGAGATCTGAACAGTGACAAGGAGGATTGGACCAAGACAAATAGTTGAACCTCAGCAGGATGCATTTAAAGGTCATTGCATGCCCTTGAAGACATTTATATACGCTTTCAGAGATTTTTTTCTTATTAATGTTGTTTCAACAATTACTCCAGAAAGGAGTACCAGTAGAAAATTTCACTTTTCTTGATCACTGAGAACCACTTCACTTTCTGCTGTAAATTCAATAGAAGGGAAAAGGCAAGAGGGTGCATGCCAGTACAGAGGAAGAGTTACCAATTTTACAATTCAATCTGAAGGACAAGGTATAGTTTTCTGTGACATTTATGTACACTTCCAAATTTCCACATTGAAATAAGGTATAAATGCAACTGTGCAAAATGATCATAAAATGAAAGCACGCAATAATGTGGTAGAGGATTTGCATTTCCTGACAATAGCGGATTCCTAGGAAAGTATCAATTTTTTGTTCATAACTTCTTTGGACATCCTAATTGTTTCAACTAAATCACCATCTTATCCTATATTATTGTGGTAGAATGAATTCTCATTGATATGTAATCAAGTGTACTAATAGAAGGGGTCTCTAAAATTATCACAAAAATTTTATTTAAAATAAATAATTTTTTCATGCATCCATTGACAGTATCTAGATCACAGTAAAACAACCATTATCACAATCTACAATATAAAATTAATAATTCAACACCATAAGATAAATTTCAATCCATTTTAAAAGAAAAGGAAAAAGGGTAAATTGAAGTAACTAAACACAATAATTCTTGAAATCTGACATTCTTGTCTCGCTTTCCCCTCCAATTCCATGAACTAAACACCACTTGGATTCTAAGATTGAAAAGGAAGGGAAACTGCAATAAAAGAAGAAGGCAATGGGAGAAATTTATGTTGGAGCAGGCCTGGGCTGCAGTTTCATAACTAATTACAAACTTAGAGCGTCTACTGAACAAGCCTAATTTCCAGGCCAGGCTAACAGACACAAAATCTAAGGCCAAGGCAGGCGAATTGGACAGTTCATCCCATGAACAAATCTATGTCTGGAGAGAGAACGATAAACCATAAGGCCAAGACTATTGGTAAACTAAAAATGAACAAATCTATAAACTAGCTAATTCTTTTCAAAATGTACTTTGTTTTCATTCACGCAAATTAAGTCGTACCTTTGTCCATGAGGCCCAGTCCTATCTTTGACTGATAAATTGCTCTCATTGACAGAACAATCTTTTTATCAATTAACTCCTCGACTAGCCTCTTTGTCTTCCTATCAAATACCTAAAGCATTAAGCTATTAGCTGAAAGCTTGCATTCATGAGATCGTAGTTCCAAATATTGTTCAATGACATTTACAATACTCAAGAGTTGCATGGAAATGCAAAAAACAATTTTAATGGGGCATCTTCAGCAAGACATACGTAATTGTTGGATCATGTTCTGTATAAATTTCAAGCAATGATATAAAAGTAATAGAATTTCTTTAAGAAATGAACCGTCTACCCATCCACCTGCTTAGTATCATTCAACCACAAGATTCCATGAAGATGTTGACAACGGATTTCCTGTAATGCCCTATGGCAAGAATATTTTTCATCTTTTTAACATTTAAATGATGACAAAAAGGTGACTCTTACAATCTAGAGAATTTGTTTGGACTTAACCACAACAAATAAAAAAGGGGGCAACTCACAGGAGCTGGGGATATTTTAGTTTCATTAATTTAAACATTTTGTTGGCATCTTGAGGCTGATACGTACTACCAAAAATAAATTAACTAAAAATGCTGAAAGAAACAAGACTTTCACATAGCGCCAAATTCACATCTTTGACGTGAACAAACCCCAGATCATAGAAGCCGAAAATCTTAAAAATGTCCATGAGGAAAGGATACCAGAATATGTGAAGCACTTGAACCAGAGTTCAAACCAACATCATATGATGAAAAATGAGCCCATTCACTCAGTTTAAACATCCACCTGTCAAAATTTAAACTTTAATTGGGCATCTCAACCGTGCTTTAAAGCAATATAACCATCAAAATAGGAGAGACCACATAATGAGATAGAATTCATAAAGTTGACACTGCTAAAGTTCATACCCATAAGAAGCCTGTTTATCAGTCAGAAATCCACCAGTCATAACTTGATTTCCCGTTCCCTCGTCAAAACAAAGACTCAAATGAACCAGGGTATTTAGCTTATCAGAAACTTCAAGAACCTCACCACAAACAGGGCAGCAATTTATAAGAGGCACACTGCAACACAGGAAATACATAGAGATGAAGGCATGTACCAGAAAAGTAACTTACATATTGAACAGTCAGGGTCAAGAAAAATGCAAATTTATAGCATTCCCCACAGACATTATTGGGAAATAAACATTTGGGATTATGAGAAGAGTTGTGATCATAGTTAAAAGATATTCACAAGCAAGCTACAGAATATACATCCAAACTAACAGATCCACAGAAAATGGTCTACAAAAGCAGCAATGGAGAAAACAGAATAACATTTCAACCTTTAGCAAGCTATACAAGAAACATTGTTTCTGCGTATAATAGCAGATCAATCATGTGGGTAGCAGAATATAATAAATACATGATTCAAGCTTACTGTCATTAATATAGAGGATCATTACTTTTCTTGTTGAACGGCAAGAAGTTCAGCCAACTCATCCATGCTTACAACACCATCACCATTCTTGTCAGCAACTTTAAAAAGCTCCTCTTTCTAGTAAGAAAACATGTTCAAAGTAAGTTAAGCATATAGGATAGGCACTCGATGATTAGGATAGCTTTCTGAATTTAAATCCTAAAACCTCATCCCACAAGACACAGAAATGGAATTATAAAATGTATATTGATGAGTTTTAGAATCCCAAACTTCAAATAAAAAGGTCAAAGTGTCATTTTATAATACCCATATATTTAATATTTCTGAAATTCTCACCCGGAATGCAAAACAGATCACCAACCTAATTCATATGTCTAGAATGTTTAGAATTTAGGACAGAACAAAATATGAAATGCATGCAAAGAACTAGGAAAAGAACATAACTTAATGGTCAAACCTTCTTATCTGCCACTTGATTGCCAAAAGCCTTAATTAAGTCAGAGAACTCAGAGAAAGAAAGCTGCCCATCTTCATTGTAATCCTGTACACAGCATAAGGTCACAGAAACTCACTAGCAATCGCGTTGTAAGGGTAGGCAAATAATCCTGTGCACAGAGCATAAGGTCACAAACACTCACTACCAATCGTGCTGTAAAGATGGTGAAATACTAGTGATTTGTTAGCATGGATTATACATGAGACATTGATATAGACTGATAGTCTTACGTGTGACAAACTTCTGGAACATGAAGTATAATGAATTTGAAATGCTAAAATAGCTAATTCCATACCTAAATGTCTGGTTCCATGAGAAAAACAAGTACATGTAAATCAAAAGCCAATTCAAGAAAGTCAAGTGTGTTACATACATATATTAAACGCACAGCTTCAGGAAAGCAGGTTATGGTCATTTAATACAGGCCATGTTCGCATCTGTTCCACAATTTGTGGTGGGAGTGAAGCAAATGTCAACAGTTTTAATGTTTTTACTAGTTAGTAATTATCAGAGGTTGATTTTGATAATAAGTGCACTTACTAAACCAGAAATAAAAGTTTGCGTGATGTTTTTCCTCCTTTTAGGGATAGAATAAGATAGACTTTTTGAAACAAAAAAAAATAAAATGAAAGGGAACATGGAGTTTGAGGTGACTAGACTATCTTTCTTTCCAATCAGGTGCAAATCTCAAAACAGCCAGCGAGACTTGGCATGCACCAGCACTTTGAAAACTGATTGCATGTCCAACAATGTGGAAAGAGAATGAAGGATTATGCAAACATACCACAATTCCTAAGATGCGTCTCGCAAAATTTTTCTCTGTTTCAATTGGATCCTGTCAATAATTTCAGTAATGTTATAGATTATCAGCACATTCTCAAGTCTCACTATTCAATGGGAGTGTAAATTGCGTACTGCGGACCTCAACAGAACACGAGAGAGAAATTCTGCCAACAACTTTACCAGCTGATGCTGGGTCAAAAAGTTCAAAAACTTCAGAGTCAGAATCTGAATCCTGCAACGAAATAGTATTTGTGTCGAGGTAAAAATAACTAATGTTAAAAAAAAAAAAAAAGACATTAACATTTTGTGAACAGAAACTCATAAGTTAACCTAGATTTGCTAAATTGAAATGAGCATCACCAGAAAAGATGATATGAAAGGTGTCAACAAGAAAAGAAACCAATAAGGAAAAAATTGAGGACAGTTTAAGATGCAAAAGACTGTAGAAAATCAATTTAAAAATCATATAGAATATAGGCAAAATGAGTAGCAAAAGACTAAGAAATCGTAACATTTTTCCACCAAATTTCAAAATCATCTAAATTGCCTTGTAGATAAATGAATCAAAGTGAGGGCCTTTTTTTTTCTTTTTATCTAACGCTTGACAGGATAAGAACAGCGATACTTTTAGCATATATGCTAATGATTTTAACATATTTGCAGTGAGCAGTCATTCAATGATCAAGTTGTTTACCTGTGCTAGAAATTCAAGTAGATCAATCTCACAATATCCAACAAGTTTGTTCTTCGATACTTTATTGGTCTGCATCATTATATGAGAAATTAGGTGACCACCATAGCAAAACAACCAAAGAAAATAAAAGAAAAGAAACAATTTTAAATAAGAGAATAATCAGAAACAAGCAACCCACGTCATTAAATGATGTGAAATTTTGATAACATAAATTCATAGCTGAAGCCAGATTGTGACCACAGACAACCAGATTGCAGTACTTGTGTCATTTAACGTGTTGTGGGCTTTCCAGTACGGAAAGAATAGGAAATGACCTTTCACAACTTGCTAATGATTTGTATAGAAAGTAAGTCAGGCGAGAGACTTCATGTGTGAGGGAAAGAATTGTGCTCAAAATTGAACGGGAAAAGGCATTAGCAGCGTACATTATACTGTTATTGTACAGCTACTCATGGCTGTCTACCAAACCCAATTATTCACCATGTAGGTGAGTTTTGTGACTAAAGAGAAATGGTAAAATCACATGGAAAATGGCTGCTCCGGACTTGTTCATTCAGTAATCGGAACATTAAACGAGTAAGAAATAGTTTGCAATGTAGCCAGTTGTCATAGCCATAGCCAAGACTTGTGACTTTCAAAGAGGTCGGTCCTAAGAAATGAAAAGACTTTAATCCAAGCAAGCAATAGATGGGTCGAAAGTAAGGTAATTGCTGACCTCAAAAACAGAAATCCTGGCAAGATGAGGCCCATTTTTCTCTAACAGAAGCTTCTTTTCCTGCATGACAAAATATAATATCAATCTTTATTGCTGATTTCTCAATTGTATAGTTGATTATAGGCAAAAAAAAAAAAATGAAAGAAGAAGAAGATGAGAGTAGGTGACCGAGTTCCAAACAGGNAAGAAGAAGAAGAAGAAGATGAGAGTAGGTGACCGAGTTCCAAACAGGTTTGTGGGTCCTGAAACGCAAAATAAATAAATAAATAAATCATCAAACAACAAGAAAGCAGGCAAGGAAGGAAAGACGAGAGATGGAGTTAACTGGTGAGAAATATGGGTGCGGAAAGTCTGTTCGCCAAGGGAAACACAAGCGAGCCACCTGTCTCTGAATTGCATGTCAGCGCTAATTAGAGTGAGGAGAGCAATTCCAGCAAAATCCTCAGCTGAGACGAGTTTGAGAGCGGAAGTGGAGGAGGAGGAGGAGCTTCCATTTCCTCGTGAAACAGAAATGCGACGGAATATGCGACGGAGATGAGGATGATGTTGATCCTTGCTGTTGAAGTGAAGTTTCTGTTTCATTCGAGAGAAGCGAGTCGAACCTCCTTCGCTATTAGTAGATTCCGTGCCAGGCAATTCCTTAGAGCTTCCGTGACCCATTCTTCTTCCTTCTCAGTTTTTCTGGTCTCACGCTCCGTCCGATCAGTTTCTCTCGGTTGTTTAATCTAACGTAACAAATAAATAAATCGGGAGGAGAAGAGAATACCTTAATAATAGATTCAGGTCATAACAATTTGGTCTAGCGGAGTGGGTGATGGCGCGGACTGGTCCAGCCAGCGGTCAAACCATATATATATATATATATAACTCGTACAGGTCTGAAAAGTTAGGCGTTGAGTTTTTATGCATCTTGTAAAGTAATTATATATAAAGTAATTTTGTTTCATTAACAATAATAAAGTAATTAGAGAGCGCGTTTAGACTTTAAGCTGTAAAGAAAGATTCGCAGAAGGGTATAATAATAAATAAATAAATACACATGATTTTGCCATTTAAATGCCTGAACTACTGTAGAAAATTATTTATGTAACCAAAAAAGAAAAGAAAAAAGTTAATGCGTCATATATCAAAATGTTTTTGACTTCAAAATGCCGCACGTCGGGAAAGCTTTCTGCAGAGAAGCTATGATGGGCAATTGAAAATTTGTGTGCTGCTCGCCAGTCAATAGTCATTATCAATTCTATGGCGGGCGTCTTTTTCCCAATGGAAAGAGAGACGTTGCCTTTGCAGCCTTGGGTGGACCGAAACTTCCAAGGCACCGATTCGTTGATGAAATTGTCGTTACTTTAGAAGAACATTACTAAAAGTTGCCAATCTTTGATCACAATGCCTCGCAAGCTCATTAAGCAGCGACTGGGTTTATCAACCGATGACCGGAAATCAACCATGAACGGCGGTGCGAGTTGGTGAACGCATCTGCAAGGAGAAAGAACATGCATTCACCATAAATTCAAGAGATAATTAACCTACACCTCACTCTTCTTGTCTTCGTTGAAGACACCAAGGGTACTTGGAAGAAGAAAAGGACGAAATGCAACAGATCATAGAGCACTATAAAAAAGAAGTATCAAAACTTGTTTAATCTGAACACACTTTTATAAGAATATCTTCGTCGTATCATCATCAAACACGCACTGAAAAAAGAAGAACAGCTCACTCTGTTTATGAGAGGCCTCACAATCATTTTGCTGCTGCTGGGACCATGAGAGGCATGCACGAACGATGGTCTTCCTGCTAAGGCAGGGTTGGCAGATAACTCACCTGTAACGTTCGCAGATGTTAAGCTTATTCAAGCACTTCTTATTTCCAAGAGGTGGCGGTGGAATAAAAGAGAAAGAAAAGAAAATATATATCTATAAATTGAACGGGTGATGAATTTGATCCCTAGGCATTGAGGGAAGTTTTTCAGCTTCGGGGAGCTTGCTAGCTTATAAAAAGGAGGCATGTTTTTTAATAGTTAAAAATACTAAAATACAATATGAATCATATCTTATATCTTATATCCTATGATCACATCTAAATTTTCAAGTTTTTTAATGAGGTGATTCATGCTACGAGAGAGCTTGATAGTTAAATTATTATAAATTTAAATTTTATTTTTTTTATTTAATAAAATTAAATATAAAATAATATGTAGAAGTTTAAATTTTTTTATTTAAGAGTAATATATTAAAAAATAATATAAAATTTTTATTTTTATCTTGAAATGTTAATTAAAAACTTAAATTTTTAAATTAAATTAATTTTTTAACAAGAATATTATTAAGAATGCGACATCAACGTTTAGAGAGGTTTCTATTTTCAGAATTTGCAACATTGTTAAGCCTGTTAATTTTTACCCCACGCAATGGGTTCTTAGATCAACAGGAAATCACCTAACAACAACACAAATTTCATATTGCATTAGGTGCTGAGTACACACAGAGACCTCTCGTCTTCATCTTCGTTGTTCCGCTTGATCACAGCAGCCCATCTTCCCCCCAAATGTCATCTACTTATCTTGAAGCCTTTCAATCTTCAAATCCTTTTGAATATCCAAAGGACAAGAACGACGTCATAGTGTCTGTCTTTTGTTCAAATCGTCGTTACTTACCTGGGTCGGGAGAGTATATTCCCAGAAGCTGTCATCAAATACAAAGGCAATAGTTGCTGACGGTATTCAATTTTTATGATGATGTTTAGTTTATCTTGAAGCACATTGCATGGATATAAAACTAAATATCCTCTAATTGTACTATTTTTGTGTAACTTCGCATAAACATAACTTTGTAGAATTAAAAAAAAATAAAACTATAAGATCGTTTATGAAGCATGCATAAACAACAAATTACACATGCAATATCTTAAAAGGAATATTAAGAATAATTACTTGTTGAAATGCTTTCATTATATAGCATACATAAACAAATTGTTGAAGCCCTTACATTATATATATCATGTTATTATCAATATTCGAATTCTTTATCTAAACTTTGTTACTTATCACTTGGTGTAAACAAAATAAATAAAATTAATTTTTTAAAATTTTAATAACACCACATTAATTAATTAATAAATAGTACAAGTCAAATAAACTTAATATCCCTCTACAAAATGCCATACCGTAAGTTCTAGAAGAGACGAGAAATAGAACAAAAAAGAGATGGAGAAAGCCGGAGATGCAGAGGAGAAGAAGGCAAAAGGCTATTGCAAGGTGTGCAAAGCATCCCCTTTTTATCCCTATTTTATATTGAAACATGTAACCAAAACTAAGATACAATTAATTCCAGTAATAATCATAATTGATTCTCATCATTTATTAGCTTTAAAATATGAAAGTTATTTTTTATTTTAAAACAATTTTTTTCATTAAATAAAAAAGGTTTAAGTAGAGAAAGATAATTATGTATAAAATTTGTTCATAAACTAGCTAAAAAAATATTTATAAATTAAAAATTATTTTATACTAAACTCAAGCTCAACTAGAAACGTTAAACTACGGCATGAGCCTAAACCCATTTCATGTCATGTTGAATTAAATCAAGTTTGTGGGTTTAAGTCTAGGTTATTTTAAAAAAACAATTATGTGTAATTTGGATTTAATTTTAACTCTTCAACTTCTACTATACATATTATAAAAAAAATTTGTAATCCTTTAATGTGAAATTAAGGGTTTTTTAATTTATAAAACATGTCAATCAAGAATTTTTTTTAAATTAATTTCTCATTTATCCATAGTTTATTTTGAACAAATTAATGTTTTATGTTAAAACACTTTTAATTTAGAATAATGTTTAACAAATCCTTAACCCAAAAAGTGAGTGTACTTCATTTTAAATTCTTCCTCAAAAATGCCTATTAAGCATTTTTTTAAAAATAAATTTTTAACAATTCTTCACATAAATTAAAATTGTCTAACCAATATACAAAAACTCAAAGATTAGCTTAAAGATAATAATTCAATAAATCACTATACCAAGATAGGTAGTTTTTGGTTTTTAACATTTTTTTTAGTAAAAGACAATCAGATTTGCTTAGTTATTTAATAAACACGATGTCTTGAATTATTTAGTTTTTTCTGTAAACCTAAACAATAAAACTCATATAGTTCTCTTCCTAGTATTTTCATAAGTACTTTAAAAAATTCAATCTTTCATAATTCCTAAAGAAATGATCATTTCATTTAAATAAGTAATTTTTTATTAAAAATATTATAATATACTTTGCTTAGTTGGACATGATATAAAATCATTGAAAACAAGGCTTGCCTTTATCATGCTCCAACAAATACCTTTTCATTACAAGAATGGGAAGGAAATAATTATTTTCAAGTTCTATTAAGAATATTACATGACTTAGTTTCATTTTTAACCAATATTCTAGGAACTTAAGTTAACAAGGTATGGTTACCATTATGATATTTTTTTTCACAATAAATGATTGAGACTCATTATTATCGATGAGTTACACATAAGCTCTTTCATATGATCTCCTTTACAACTGTTTCTAAAGCAATAAACCTTGATTCTATTATGGATCTTGCAATTCATATTTTTTTAAAAGACTTCAAGACATAACTATTTTATCGAGAATAAAAATATATCCACTAATAAATTTTAAATTTTTATTATCAAATATTCAATTTGCATCACCATATCTTTTTAGTATAGACAAGTAACCAATATAGGATAATTCATAGTCTAAGGTGTACCTTAATTTTATAGTATTTTATTTATAATTTTCTAATAATCCATAGTTGGATAAGTCATAAATCTACTCAGTTTGCCAACTTAGTATGCAATCTCTAGTCTTTTGTAGTTCATAGCATATATCAAGCTCTCAATTATTTAAAAATATTTAAATTGATATACTCCCTCACCTTTTTTTTAGGACAAATATACACATATATTAATTGATTTTTTAACAGTGTTATTATCATCTTTATAAAATTTATACTAAAAACTTATATTCCTATAACGATATTTGTGACATCTAAGCATTTTATATCAAATAATTAATATTTTCTTGGTAAACTAGATCATATAATTATTGTTGCTCAAAATTAGTATATCATCCATATAGAAATATATAAGAGATATACAAGAACATAATCTTTATCTATATTTTTCATAAAAATACATTTATCATCCTTGTTAATTTAAACTAGTATGTATGCTATTATTTAGGTATTTGTTTAAAATCATATAATGACTTGACCAATTTACAAACTTTTTTTGTTGTTCTTTAATAATAAACCTCTCAGGTTATTTTATTTAGATCTCTTTACCAAGGTCTCCATTTAAGAAAGTTGTATTTTTATTTACTTAATGTATTTCAAGTTTGTTAATGGATACAATAGTTGTTAGTATTTATATAAAAGTTATTCTTAACACAAGTGAATATATCAAAATAATTCACACATTCTTGTTGTTTGAATCCTTTAAAAATAAATTTTATTTTATATTTATCAATAATAACATTATCTTTTATCTTTCTTTTAAAGATCCATTTACAGTCTAATTGTTTACTTTTGGATGGAAGATCCAATAGTTCCAACATATAATTTTGTATAATGAATTAAATTTTATTATTGATTGCTTCCTTTTAATAGGAAGATTCATGATAGGTATTGTTTTAAAATAGTTTCAAGATTTATTTTCCAAGAGGTATGTTGGAAAATTAAGTTCATATACTTTTATTATTTTTGTCCTCTTGCTTTTTGTTTTAACTTCATCATTTTTTATTAGATGATTGCTACTTGAATTTTTTTTATATCTTTTAAAAAATATAATATTTTTTTATTTCATTATTATATTAGAATGAATATCCTTGACTTGTGTATAAAAAATAATATGCATTGATATTGTAAGGATATCCAATGAAAACATAATTCATAATTTTAGATCATATTTTAACTTTTTTAGGATCATTTTTTACTTTTACAAGACACTCTCCACTTTAAGGTATTTATAAAAAGATGTTTCCTATCTTTCCACAACTTAGACAATGTCTTAATTAATTTTTTATGTGGTAATTTATTTAAATATATACTTGACAATCAATATTTCCTTCCTATCAAGTTTTGAGATGATCTTGAATTTATTAATATGATATTTATTATTTTTTAAAATTATTATTTTATTGAGATAAATATGGAGTGGTTGTTTAATTGATGATATCATTTAAGAAACCAAGTTCACCAAAACAAAATTCATATTATATATCGCTATTATTTCTTATTATCTTTATATTTTTGTTTAAGTTGATTTCCAACTTCATTCTTATAATTTTTAAATATTTTAATAACAATATATTTACTTATTAGCAAGTAGGTATAACAATATATTGTGAAATCATCAATTAAAATAATATAATATTTTTTCATCTCTAGTTTGCACAAATCTTAAGTTATTAATGTTTGAGTAAATTAGATTTAGAAATTCATAATTTATTTTAATTATGAAAAAAATTATTTGTAAATTTTGATTCTACATAAACTTATTCTTATTATTTCTTNTTTATATTAGAGGTCATATTACATGAGTTGAATTTTCTTTTATACAACATATTATCCTCTTACATACCTAACCTTAGAGTATGATCTTTAACTCTTATTTTTTATATTTATGCTTGATATACTTTTTAAAATCTTTATAAAATAATAATTTATTAATAATTTCTGCCAATTAGAAAGATTCATTTAGAATCATCCCTTCTACATGAATATCTTACAAGATAAATTAAAATTTTTAAACTTAGCTTATTATAATTATTAAATCGACCTCTTACAGTCTAAAAATCTACTTAGCTTATTATAATTTTTTTCTTGCTATCATTTTGCCTTTACACTCTTAATTGAACTATATATATTATATAATATATTATCCAATCCATTTAAAATGGAATTTTTGGATATAAAATTATTATAATTCTATGTGTCTATATATGTTATGATGTTAGGATTAGATTCATCATCTAATAGCTTTAATGTTTTTTCAATGAATAACTTTGTCAAATTCAACATGATCATATAAAATATTATTTTTATTACAACTTCTTAAATTTCAGTCTAATGAAGCTTTTAAGTTTATCATTAAATACCATAAAAAATAATGGCAGAATCCTTCCTATTGAAATAATATTTGCTTAAGCAACTTCATTGAAGTAACCATTTTTTTAGTAGAAGGCATTTTGATTTTTTTTATTATATACTTACAATGTAGAATCATCTTTTTACTAGCAAATAAAAACTAAAATAAATTAAATTTGTAAGACAAGAAATTAATAAAAACAATAAACTAAATGATTTAACGATTAAAAGTTAAGAGATTATAATCAAAGCTGATACAAAATTAATTATAGTATATTAACTTATTACCCACCATAAAAATGTATGATCTTTTTTTTTTTGTTTTTATAACAAACATTATTTCATTGAATAAAAAATTATAGAGGTAAAGGAAGATTATTGTTTAGACAATTTGCTCATAGGCCAATTGAAAAAAAAAAAAAAACTTTACGAATTTAAAAATTATTTTACAATACATCCATGTCTTGAGAGACGGTGAGCACATATATAACTTAAGTCTAAAGTTTACTTAATCAGGGTCTCTCTCCTCTGAAAATTTTAGTACCCTACAAATAAAATTCTAACTTTTCAATTTTCAACTATTTAAGCTACAAGAAAAATTTGTAATCTTTCAATATAGGATTGAGAGTTTTTGAATTTACAAAATATATTAAATAATAGTTTTTTAAAATTAATTTTTTATTCTTCCATAATGTATTTTAAATAAATTAATATTTTATATTAAAGTATTTTTGTTGAGAAGCAATTTGCGATAAAATTTTAATCTAACAATTTGTTCCAGAAAGTGTTCATTGACTAAGTTTAAGGCATCTGGGTTGCTGAGTCTTTCTTCTACGGAAGATGAAGTCAAATTTTTCTCCCTGCATACTGAGATTATTCAATTCTGATAGCTTTCTAGCTATTTTCTTTCCCTTCTAGTACGTGGACCAGTAGCTCTTGTTTTGCTGGGCATCACGATCACGCGTCGACTTGCTCAGATCAGTTTCCATAACTTCAGTCCTCGAATCCAATTTATTTTCAAACCACTGCTTTTTCTTCCCCTTCAAGCCCGTTTTATTTTGTCTTTCTTGGCTTTGACAAATGACAAATCTACGCCGCATGTCATTTCTGAACCCTATAATTCTACTGAGTTTCTCGAATTGTTGAATTTTCTCTTAGTTTTCAAAGATGAGTTGCTTGCCCAATGTTGCCATGCAGACACGGAAAGAAGGTCTGGCCTGCCAGATTGAGACCGGAAATACACTAATTGTGTTTGTGAGAAAAAAAAAAAAAAAAAAAGAGGANAAAAAAAAAAAAAAGAAGAGGAGGAGGAAATTATTGGAAGAGTTTGTGAGAGTTTAGACAATTCCGGCAAACTTTAATAGTGTTTGTAAGGAAAAAAAAGGAAATTATTGGAAGAGTTTGCGAGAGTTTAGACAATTCAGGCAAACCCTAATCGTGTTTGTGAAAAAAAAAAAGAAGAGAAAATTATTGAAAGAGTTTGCAAGAGTTTAGACAATTCAGGCAAACCCTAATCGTGTTTGTGAGGAAAAAAAAAGAGAGGACATTATTGGAAGAGTTTGTGAGAGTTTAGACAATTCAAGCAAACCCTAATCGTGTTTGTAAGGAAAAAAAAGAGAAAATTATTGGAAGAGTTTGAGAGAGTTTAGACAATTATTGCTATTGAATAATATAAATAAAATTTTATTTATTGATTTTTTAACTTTAATAATTAAACATTACAAATTTAAATTTTACTATTTATTTAATAAAATTTACATATAAAATAATATAAATATTTATAAATTTTAAATTTAAAAGGTTTTTATTTTAAAATATATAATAAAAAATAATATAAATTATATTTTAAATTCTTTAAAGTTTATTAGCTATTTCAATCCAAATAATTGTATACAAAACTGAAGCAGAAACATCCTTGATAATTTGTCTGTCCAACCACTGATACAGGAGTCTTGACTGGCCTGGTAAGTCAACCCAACAATCATGCATACTAAGTTTTTTATTTATTTTTTTGGCAGTAAGTCAACGTTTGTACAGCTCAAACGAAAAGGCACTAGAATAGATAATGACTTGTTAAAATGTAATCCCATCAATGGAGTTATGTAAAGCAGCACTCTCAATGTGTTAAAAAAAACAATAGGGAGAGGAAAGAGAGCAGTAGCTTCAAAAGGAGAAGATGAACAAGAATTCCAAGAAGTTTAGAGCAAAACCATGACAAGTAAATGAATAAGAAATTTACGATCAGTTCAACTCTCCATTTCCTCCAGACAGCCTGAGCCTGTGGAAGTCTCTAGCTTGAGACCCTTTATATAAAAGCAGCCTGAGTCTGTGGAAGTCTCTAGCATGAGACCCTTTATATAAGAGCAGCCTTACTTGTTAAGTTATGCGAATAAAAATTCATTCTCCTCATATCGATGTATGATACTGTTAAAATGACATAGATAGCATTCAAAATATCATATAGACTCCTCAGACGAGATGTTTTTACATCTGAAACCAAAATGACAGAGGATCAGGGAGAAATCAATCAAGATCCTCCGACAACCACAACAGAGAAATCAAGATAGGAAAAGGGAGCTAAATCCAACAGAATTTTTTGTTTATCTATTTAAGACTGTTCAAGTAAAGTTTTCAGCTCTCCACTTCATTCAGTGAGCTATGCAGAAGGTGCATATCTTCTATCCAGTCAGCATATATACCCCTCGTTTTCTTGAGTGCTTTCCACTTGAACATGCAATGCGTTGCCTGCGCTTCATGCTTGTGATTGGAACCAATGTTATCCTTGCCCATAAGAAGAGAATTTGAAGCTTTAGTTGGAACAACCCCAGATGCTAATGCAATGTTGCCATCAGACTTCTCTAACTCTGTAGAAGGAAATAACAACAAACGTTACTCAACCAAAAGTGTATCTTTACCAGGTTCCAAGCAAACAGAAAAATACCATAATCAAGGTTTGGCCATTAGTGAACTGGGACCCATTAACATGAACTAACGGAATTAATTATAATTTAATATCTATGACTTTTTGGTTATAAACGCCTCTTTTGAGATGATAGAACGGTTTGCCATGCTAGGGGTGCTGGAGCCATTCAGTTTCCTTCGAGCAAAAGAAGTCAAGATCACGTTGAAATGTCATTCGTTTGTGTGATTAAGCCAATGGCGCATCATCTCAAGTTCTTTATTTAATTTCTCATTAATCTCATTCTAAGACTAGAAACAGCTCACTTCATGTTGGCAACTCCTTTCGAAACTCATAGCACCATGAACAGAATTAACTTGGACCGAAACAGTGAAAATCATAAAAAGATTTACACAAAGCTTTACAATACAATCCAATGGTTATTTCCAGAAAATGACATAGCTCCATTATAGCCAGCGCCGTGATTTACTCTAGGATACATAATTCTAACTTCTTGATTTTAAGAGACTGTAAAGTTCTATAATTGGCGTGCTGTAGTAATTTAATTAAAAAAAAAAAAACATTGAATTCCATCACCACCAATAAGTTACCAACACTGGCGAAAGAAGAATTGGAACAAATGCCAACAACACAAAGTTGTTTCATATTTGAATAACCCTTCCTTTTGGTTTTCATCAGGGAGAGATCACGAAACAGCCTAGCTTTCCAGCTCTAGGCTATTGAAAGATACCGACATGGGCCTATTACAGATTAAAGTTCAATTAGCGAAGAACAATAATAGCACATAGATATAACAATTGTGGCCATGGAGTAAATTCTCTCGCACTGTATAGACTCCTTGAATATCTTGTATACTGGCCAATTAAATTATAGTAACAACTGTGTAATTTGGAAGACCCTAATCCCCTTGATAATGCTTAAATGCTAATCGAACTCTACCATCCACATAATAATCCCAAAACACCAGCCACACACACACACAGAGAAGTGAACAACATAATTAATTATAACATAGATTAACCACGCCCATAATTAAACATGCCTAAAATGATAGTTATGGTAAGTGAAGGTACTAGAATACCTTGCTGTCCATGAGCAAAGTGGCACACCTTGCCATATGGGCAGCCTCCAGTCATCTCCCAGTTGTTACAAAGCCTTGTTTTCTTAAACCCTTTTTTGTGACCTCCTGAAGAAGCAGTCCCTATAGTTCCAGTGCTTATAGCTGAACTCTCCCAGTTCTGGCCCAAATTTTTCTGAAAATTCTCAGGACCCACATGAAGGAAACGACACTTATTCCCATACGTGCATCCTTTGCCAGAGTTGAACATCCTACAGAGATTTTTATCCTCATTGAAAACAACCCTTCTCAAGATAGGCAGGGCCTTTCTCAAATCACAAACAGCATGGGCGAAAAGACATTTGCTTCCATGACTGCAATGCCCTGTTCTGAACTTCATGCACAACTGGGTCTTGAAGCTGCCACCACTAGTCATCATGGCATTGCTTTTTCCCACAAGCATTTTAGAACTTGGGCCAGCGTTATTTTCACAGATTCTTGGTTTCTTCCTTAAGGGGTCTCCACTGTTAGATACAATCCCAAACCCTTTGCTCTGAGTGGAGCATTGAGAACCAGAATGAACCATTTGGGTACTATAAGTAAAGTATTTGCAAGAAGGTGCAGAATCACTCATTCCAGATATCCAAACAAGTTATCTTTCAGTACTTTTCTTGGGAGTTCTTATACAGGAAAAAACTTACAGCCCAAAATCAAGAAAACTCAGAGGAGCTGATTTGAGAAGAAAAGAAAGTGACTCCCAAATACAAAATTTACTTTTTGTATGATTCTACATTCTGGGAGGAAATAGTGGATGATCCATTGTTGAATGGGAAACGATTTCAGCTGGAAATTTACAAACCCAGCTCGTGCTAGCTAGGACCAAATGTTCCCCAACTTGAGGCTCAAGCTAAGGAGGCCTGTGGCAGAAACACGAAAGCATTTTTAACTTGAGTTTCCAATTACGAAAATAGCCTCATCAAAAGAGTTTTTGACTATCATGTCCTCGTCAGATATTATAAATTATTATTATTATTATTATTATTATTATTTACATGGGGTATCCGGGTCAGCTTGCGCGCACCACGACTAATCCCCACGGCCCACTGGATATCCTGCAAACCCAATAGACAGGTAAGACACCGCGGGAGTGGCAGGCGTACACGTCAGGACTCGAACTCAGGTGCAGTGGAAGGAAACAAGCCCCTTCCACTGCTAAGTCAAACCCTTTAGTGCAAATTATTATTATTATTATTATTATTATTATTATTAGTAGTAGTACCCAAGCTTTCTAATAAAAAATTAAAAACTAAATTTAAAAAATAAAAAGATAAAGATATATTTCATAACATATTTGATATAGTCAGTTCTATCTAATAATTTTATTTTTAAAAAATTATTTATATAATTAACTGATAATAAAAATAGACATACATATAAAAATAATTAAAAAAATAAAAGAAAAAAATATCATGTAAAGATGCATATAAAAAAAATTATAATTTCATGTGAAAAATAAATGATATTTAAGTAAAAAACTATATTGAAAAGTTGAGAAACATATATAATTATAGATATTTGATCTTGAAACATGAACAATAAATTCGATTGTATTTAATTAATAATGTTATATCTTGGAACAAATATTTTATTTAATAAGATGATAATATAAAAAACATGTATAGAAAAGTGATTGAATAAAATTAATGAAAAAATAAATAAATAGGACTACAAAGACAAAATCTATCATAACATTAAGAAAAAATAATAAATCTTTTTCATAAAAAAAAATTAAATCATATTCTATCAAAAACATCATAAAATTTTGTTAAAAATTTACTAAAATTATATAAAAAAAATTGAAAATTAAAGAGAAAGTTCAACGATAAATACATATGAAGATATTCAATCTTATGATTTTCTTTAGAATTTTCTTTTATTTAGGTAACCCTCTTTGAATATTGTTATTAATGTTAATTGATAATGACAAACTTTAAGTTTAACATCACTCATGTTTTCTATTTTTGATTAATATAAATGTTCGAATCAGTTTACGCGTATTTCGACTAATTCCACAAGCCCTGAAGTTAATAACCATATAAGCCTTTATTAGTCATCATATTAGCAATCACAGAGATTGAACTTGAGATCATAGGGAAGCAATTCTTTTAGTCTCAAATTCTTAATATTAAAGGACTTACTAGATAGTTAACACTCATATTTTTTTGCTATAACATGATCTTAAAATCTTATACGAACCTTGTGGTGTGGAAACATAGTGTATACTTTTGATTTGTGATCAGGGCTTTTAGACTAGGGAAGATTTTTTGCTTGGATCATGACTGACGTATGATTTCAGAACTGATCATGTTATTGTTTATCTTCACATCTAGTCATATGAAACATAGTTGTTTTTATTGTCAAGGTTGTCATGACATGACTTTTTTAATGGTAAAGAGAAGATGATATTTGGTGTTGATATTTTACATTGTAAGAATGATTCTTATACCACTGAATCTTTATCTGGTTCTGTTTCTTTCAAGGAATTTTTAAGCACAGGTGATAGCACCATTGTTGTGGCTGGTCCAACTCTTTAAATCTGGGATTCAATAAGTAAAGGAAGATTGTAGATATCAATAATTACTACAATCAATTTTCCTCAATCATGTCTGAAACATGAGAGATCATTGAACAACAAAAACCAAACCTAACATCAAGAATATAAACTCCATTATAATGTATCAAAAAATCTTGAATTTTATATTTGCACAATAGATAGAAAATATCCACATCCCTATCTTACTTTGCAGGATAAGATTTCTCTAAAAAACTTAAGATCTAGAAGCCTTAGTAACCATTTTCTTTCTTATAACCAGTGAATGAGTACCTTATTGGACACAAATGGCATTTGAAGTTCATGCTTTGGACATAAATTGGAAGTGAAAAAAAAAAAGAATTGCAAAGTTGATACATGTTGGCATATGATTCACTTGTTTAAGTAAGCTTTAGAGCTTATAGGAGCAAGGAGTTTCTCGACAATATATGAAATATAAATATACCAAGCCTATAGCTCCACTAGGACTACAGAATTTGTCGCCACCACATGACACGTTATGAATGCTAAAGAATTAATAGATTTTTTTTTTATAAAAAAGCTGGATACTGCTACCTTTGGCTCCTTTCATTAGAGACGGTAGCTAAGATTTGTAGAAGAGAAAGAAAAGCCTCCCTATTATTTCTTAGGGACATTGTCTTCAGTTGAAAATAGTTGCCAATCATTTTTGAAAAAATAAAAGGTTAATTTCACCAATCACTCCAAAACAAAAGTAAGAGAAAAGGGGAGAGGGTCATATACAGCAGGTTATAAATACCAACTGATATGGTTAGTAGAGTGTTCATATAATTAAAAGCATCCAAATCTAGCCTTATGAAATCAAACAGAATTTCCAAAATTATAGAACTCAACTAAACATCTCGGCTTAACATATCAAGAGCATGAGACAGATCAAATCTTTACCTTTATGGTAGATTCTCTAAAACTAGAATGCAGGCTAACATCATCCTCAGCCATCACCTCTGCAAGCTAAATAGTTTTAAGGCTCACATCCACTTCAACTGTAATTATTTCCTAGCAATTGTACTCATTAGGATATAGAACTTCACTATTTTTTTATAGGTAATTAATCTACACACTAGCCTATTTAAGTAAAAAGGGACCCAATGGCTAACCCTTGTATTTGTTGCTAAGCTAATTGAAGAAACGAGACATAAGCTTTTCTTAATATGATGAACATGTATACAGTTTCTCAAGATGCTGAAGGCTTTCTAAGTTCCGTGTCTCTCTAGCAAGTGATGCATTGTGCAGATACTTAAAGTAAATACCAATGAAATGAGAAATAGAGTAAAAAAATAAAATAAAATGAAAACAACAGGAAGAGTCAAAGTTCACAGCGTGTTAAGTCACCAAAAGTAGAACTAATTAACCTCAAACTAATGTCTAAAAGCTTACTAAGAAAATCACGGGTGATAAAAATGGTATTAATAGATATCAAGGGCATAATTAAATATGAACCCATAATGATGTAACTACGCTTCCTTCACATCTAATAGGTTCCCACGTTGTCAACAAGTCCAAGCTAGTGGACTGTTGAATGATCTGTGTTGACTTACACAAAAAAAAAAGCAAAAAGAGAAAGAAAGAAGCTAAGAAAAGAGAAAAAAAATCTAGAAAAAAAAAAGAGCATTTATAAGAGGAATAGTCTATTATTTTTATCAAATCATCTAAAAAATTATCTCATAAAATGAAAAAATATATAAATAGAATAATTTTAAAACATCCAATTGTTGGGTTTAACTCATCAATTAAGTTTGTCTAATATAAATAATCCATATAAATAAAATGAAACAGATAGGTCGGGTTATTCTTTGTCATCTTTGTTCATATACTTATGTAATCTACGGTGTGGATCTATTGTCTCCACCAACTATCTTGGGGTTGAAGAAACTCAACTTCATCAAGTGTAGCTCTGAACAATTCTGATAGTATTCTCAAAGATCTAGATTAATATATTACAATGTATCTCTAGTGATCCAAATACAATCTAAATTAAGTCAACCCACCCAATAAATTAAAAATCATTGAATTTCACTATCCATAGTAAAAATAACTTGTTCATCTATAATAGCATTAATATTATCCTTTTATGCTAATGTCATGGTTAAAGGGGTAAATGTTTTAATAGGATTATCATGAGTGAAATTAGGTGGCATCTCAAAGTGATTATTTGGAATAAGATGTAGTATCTTGTATGCAATTAGATTCTCAATGTTAAATATTAATCTAATTCCAAAATCAAGTGGTAAATCAATAACATAAGTATTTGGACCATCCCGTTATAGCATTTTGAATGGTCCAACACTATATGCCTGTGATTTTTAATTAGTTCCTGAAAGATACTTTTTAGGTCTAATCCATATCATAACATAGTCTCTAACCTTAAATTTATAATGTTGTCCATATAAATCAGCTTAAAGTTTTTTTTATGCATTACTTACTTGAATTTGCTTAGTGATCTCAACATGTAAATCTTAAAGTCTATGTGTAAATGATTTGGCTAGCTTTGATGCCCTAGCATAAGAATACATAGGAATAAGGTCTAAAACATAGCGCAACCATAACAAAAACATAGCTTGGACATTAAACCACTGAAAATTCTACCACTATTGCTTTATAAAAGGTATAGATTTAAGCCTAAGCGTAGCCATCTCTCCTAAATTCCAAACAAAAACATACCTAAACAACTCCTAAGAGCTAGAAAGACCAAAGCACAAGACAAAGTAGGATGCACCAACTCCAAAGGCAGCACAAAAAACCAAATGAAGTTGAGAATAGATAACTGCATCTCTAATTAAAAAGACTGACATTCCTAATCCTAAGCCACATCTTAATCAAGACAAACAATTCCTTATAATTTGGGAAAAATGAGAGGCAAAGTTCAATTGTGCAAGTCCACAATACATATACTTTTGAACTATAGTAAATATACCACATATTTTAGAGTCTCTATTAATTATTGTCATGTTAAGTCGTTCATTATCACTTTACATTATGGTTCATGTCTTTTTTTTCATTCACAAATTCATGCTAGATTTATATCAAACCATTTTAAACAACTTGTTCTTAACACACACACACACACATGAGTCACATTTCCATTTCATGGATTACATGATCACTTGTGTTAATCACGTGATGTTGTTCCTAGAAACCAACATTTTCTTGGTGAAAAATGTAAACTTTTTAAGTTAGCATTAATTAGCAATTAGCCAAGGATGTATAGAGAAATAAAATTTTTTAAAAATAATGTTTTAATAAGTAAAGTTTTTTGGGTTCCAACAAAATGGAAGGTTTATTGTCCAAAAAATACTAAAAGGTTATAAAATTAACTATACATGCAAGATTTATGCTTTGTTTGCCTAATTTTTCATTTTTACTAATCGACCACTAATTTAAACCCATGAAAGGTAGGAAAGAAAAGAAGAGAAATGATTGTAACTCAATTGTACTTGCCATCTTTTTTTATAAGTAATCAGCCTTTCTTAAACTATTTCAAGAATCTTTCCATTAATATCCATCACTAAGTTTGACTTTACATAAACTCTCTTGCCTTGGCCACCCTTTCCCCTGGTAGTTGTTCTTAAACTTGACTCTAAGCTAACTTTCATAGCTTAATCATCATTCCTACTAATGACTTACTCTTAAGTATCATCCTACTTACCAATAAAAAGGGTGGCACTTCAACCAATGACTTAACTTTCTAAGAAAAAAATACTCCTAGTCATTTTTTCTCTTACCATATAAACTTATGTAACATCTAGTATCTATAAATATCACAAGTCACTAAGTAAAAAGCATAAAATGAGACAAGGCTCGATCAAATTACCTTATATATCACTCTTCCTATTTCATAAACTCTCTCTTTACACACTCACATTCCACTCTTTATATGTTTGATGAGTGAAATATTAGAGGGTCACTAGGAGTGAGTAAAAAAAACTAAAAAATCGATTAAACTAAGAAAACAGGAAAAACACTAACTGGAAAAACCAAACTGTGAAAAAAATCGATTAAAATCTTTTAAAAATCAACCAGTTCGATTTGGTTCGGTTCAGTTTTATAAGTCTGAAACTGAAAAAACTGAACCGGACCAAAACCAGTCAGTTTGAACTAGTTTTGATTTAAAAAAAAAACTGATTTGGTTACTTTTTTTGGATAAAAATCGAACGGAACAAAAAATGATCACCTTTAAAAATGACTTGTTTTTCAAGTGAGTAAAGCTCACCAAATGTGAATTCGTCAATTTCATGGGTCTAAAGATAATCCATATTAAAACATGGCTTACATTTCAAAGCAACTTTCAAGATGATAATTTTAAAAAAAAAACTATTGAGATGATAATATATTGGAGTGACCACAGTTATTTTGTGACTCGAGTTATGAACTCTACTAGGTTTAATAACTTTGGTTTTTTAAAACTATATTAATTTAATTATATGATAAAAAAATAAATGCTTAACAATATCAAGCATTAACCATAAGATACACATTTCTTTAAGACTGTGATAACCTTATAAAAAGTAGACAAAAATAAATCATGAGGTTTATTTTTCAACCAATTAAATATTAAAAGATAAAATTAAAAAAATAACAAAAAAAAGAAGCATATTGGGTTCAGTTAGTAAACATGTCAAACCTGTAAATCGAGTAACCTAGATCAATATGTCAAAACCACACTCACAAAGGTTATGCCTAGAGAGAGAAGGAGAAGAAGTGGCATTTTCTATGCATGAAAGTTGTTTATGTGATTATAGAAAACAAGTTCGGGTAGTGTGGAAAACAGTGAAATAGTACTTTGGCTTGGTCTAGAAAACCTTATTCTATTAAGATAACGGTAAAGCTAAGAGCAAAAGCTAATTTAATGTCAATAACTCGCATCTGATATAAAAAGAAGGTAATATAGCAAACAAAAAAATTATATGTAGGTCATGTGCTTTTTAAGTGGCTAGTGGTATGATCTTTTTTTTATTTACTTTTGTTTTGAGTTGCTGGTGGCATGCCATTACAATATATGTTAGGGCTAAGTGGTTGGTTTTCATTATTAGAAAACTAGGCCAAAAGCTTTTCTTTTAGATGGATCAACCTAGCTGACCTGTAACCTGGTCATTATCATGGGATGACAACCAAATTGAGTTTAAAAACTATACTCCAAACTCATAAATAGGTTCGTAGACTTTATACATTTTATAACATGATTTTTTTAAACTAATTTTTAAAAAACTATATGCTGAAAAATTGAGTTCAATTAAAAAAAAGAAGAAGGTACCTTACCAAACACGTAAACCAAGGCAACCAGGATTATTCTACTAAACTTGTAAACCAGGTTATAGACTCAATAAGTTTAATAACTATTTTCCAAAACCAGTTTTTTATTAACTAAATGTTAATAAAATAAGCAATAAAAAAAATGATCATCAACCCTATGTTAGAACATTTGTTACACATTATAATAACCCTGTAGAAAGGCAAAACCAAAATAAATAAATCATGAAATTCAATTCTCAACTAATTCAATATTAAAGGATAAAATAAAAAAAATCTTGAAAAAAAATCAGTTAAAAAATTAGAATGAAATTAAAGAGATTTTACAAATCAAAGGACTAAATTGAAAGGAGGAAAAACTTCCAATTCTAAAAAAACAAAAAAGTATCTAACTCTTGTTTCACTTGCTCTTTAGCTTAAGGAAAGCATGTTGTTTTTGGGTGAAGCTTTTGATGTCGTCTAATTAGGGGCGTCATCCTCTTTTCTACAAGGCAACATGCATAACATGCATAGTTTTGCATAGTTTTAAAATTTAAATCCAGTTCGACAGGTTAATTGGAGACCTAGCTAACATAGAATTGGAATCAAGCCAAGTTAAAAAAAAAATAGGGAAAAAAAATTTATTATGACCTTACAACCTAGTTGACTCAGCAAAATCTAGTTGTAACTCGTTAATTTTTTTAATTAAAATAATATCATTTTAATTTTAAAAAAAATTTAATTCAATAACTCGATTAAAACTCAAAACTTGAAATCTAGACACCGGGTCTTCCATGAGGTCTATGGTGAGTTGGTGACCTTCACAATCCATTCTTCTTTACTTTCTATCTTTCCTGGCCTTGTTTCACACGACTAGGTTATTAAATTTTCCCTTCCATGGCTCCATGCTTTCCTATTATTCAATTATAGTCCTTTTACTGTCAAACTTTAGGAAAATGAAGAATTCATCTTGTACAATCAAATACTAATCCAATGATGAAATATTTTTTTTGATATAACAATAACCATATAAAATACAAAGTAAAATAAATTATTAACTTTAAATCTTAATAAACAGTAATCTAAGGACTAAAATGAGAAAAAATCAATAACCATAAAAGAAGAAGACCAAAACACCAAAAAAAAATAAAAATACAAAACATCTAATTGTAATGTAATTGCAATAATACTTGGGCTTGCAATGAAGCTAAATCTAAGCTTAGGATGTTGCAAACAGTTACAAAGAGGACTCCACGGTCCTATTTCTCATCTAGTCAAAACAACTAAAGATGAGAACGTCTAATGAGACCATAACTTCAGAGATATCTATAAACCCATGGTTCTTGTTCACAGTATTTTGACATCGAAGGAAGATTTTATACTACCCTAGTCAAAGAGAAAACTCCATTTTATTCCTGTTCAATTACTTCTCCTGAGCAATGTCAACATTTGGATAATGTGCATTGAACGACGATCCTAAGTTTGAATGCACATATCCGCCACTAAGGATGAGCTAGCACAAAATGACTCGTTTACATGCCATTACCACCAAAACTGCAAGGAAAGATGAACCAACTCATCTACTGAAGCTTCTTTATCCCAGGAAATGACGGGAGAATTGCAATCAGTGCATCTCCATATCCAACAGGTTCTGTCAAGTTAAACAGATCGAATGAGTACAGCTTTTTATGTTCTTTTTGAGTATAAAATACAAATGAAGAAACTTGACAAAAACTCAAGCCTCGGAAAAATACTTGAAGAATAGAGAACTTACCACCATCCTCTCGTAGTATTTTGATGACCTCACCAGATGTATCAGACTGGAAAAGAAATCATGAGAACAAATAAAGGACTTGCATTGTCTATTTTAGCCAACGTTAAGAAGCAAAAAAGAATAAAGAAAAACTCAGCATCAAGTTAAGAAGGACAATAACTTTCATATTTTGTTCTTTTTTATGATCATGAAATTTAGTATTTTCAAATTAAAATCAAATAGAAAGAATTGATACTGTTGCAAGTGATATAAAAAATAGCACAGCAAGGAAAACAACAGACGGTTTAAAGAACTGATGTGAGTTTTTCTTTTCTTTTCTTCCTATCATGGTAAGAGCCAAGACCAAACCTCAATTGGGAGTTCACCACCAAGTTGTTCAATGTAGCAAAGCACTTGACCCTCCTTTATTATTTGCTTCTGTTTGAGCAGATGAAAATTGTTAGCATTCATTTTGACACTGCATGGAAGAAATGTTATGGCAAAAGAAAGATCAAACGTAGGTTTACTTTGAAAGCAACCAACAGACAGGTACTGACCCATAACCAAAGCAAAGGATTTTAAACCCTAAAACCCCATGATCATAGAATCTAACCAGAAATTGCCCCATTAATATATTCTTTGTGTTTTATGTTTTCCAGAAAGTTGCTGTTGCACTAGTTACTCTTGCTATGGAAAAAATATATAAAACAAAACAGACTCTCTCTCTCTCTCTTTCTCTCTCTAATATTCAGTTGCCAATAAGGAAATTACGACGGGCGAAGAGAAACAGACAGAAAAGTTGATATTCAGAACTAAAAGAAAGGGTAACGTAGGGATTTTGAAAAGCACAAAGAACACTTTAAGCCATCAGCTGTTTTCCTTCTTCCTTTCTTTTTTTTTTTTCCTGAAAATTTGCAAGGTGCAATAAAAGAGCTAATGACCACTACAATTCTATATTATAGCGTGATACAAGGAAAAACAAATTTGAAATGAAGCTGGTTTAATTCTGCTCACCTTTCAATCCTCTGCTAATTAACTTCAAGGAAACAAGACATTTACAGAGGATTACAGATCATTTCTAATATCAATTTACTACAGTGCTACATACAATAAATAATCAGTAATTTATTCAATAAGTGTTAAAGAAATTGAATCATTTGTTGTTTGTTTTATACCAAGGATAATTATATTACAAACAAATAATATGCTTATTCTAAATGCTATGAAAAAACAGAAGGGAGAAAAAGGGTCATTATCTTCATGATTCCAATCCAACCATGTTGTTCACGTATATAAATGCTATCAGAAATTTTACTATTCTCTATCCTTGACTGTACATAATAGGATATTTACAACAAAACCTCGTGAACTGGTACCTGTTTACTTGATGGGGGAGCACGTTTTCCCTTTATAGTTCGAGATCTCTGGAAAAACCCCACCTGCACCATTTATGACTTAAGTACATTTGCTTAAAGAAGTTTTGAAGCATTTCAATTTAGGTCCTCACCCTTGGAGACTGTAGTATCATTAAGCCTTCATCAGCAGCTCTATCAAGAAATGATATAATCCCCACAAAAGAAGGCTCTTGTTTGGAGATGGCTAAAGATGTAGAAGCTGACCCATTGAGATCAGATGCATCCGTGGTAGTTTTTACAGTGACAGCAAGAGGAGGGGGGGCAGGGGTTGAGGTGTAGGTTCATTTTTCTCAGTTAAATACCTCATCACATATAGCCGAAACCCACCAAGCTAACAATCGGTGAGGTAATGGGAAGAAGAGGTAGAAGGAAACACCATCAGATTTTAAAATAGATATGAAGTTTTTATCCTCTTTAGCTACAGAATAGGGCAAAAGAAATCCAAATTACTTTCAAGTGGTGAAAAATGGATATAGAGTTGTTCATAATCTGCTTACTTTCAATTCAAACTCGGCTATTGAAGTTGTATTGCATATTTCTGTGACCAAAGATTCAATCTGCGGATGAAATTTAACCAATATGTGTTCCAATAAAACAGAAACTTCCAAACACAGGAAAGGAAAGGAAACAAAATTCAGCATCTTCTCACACAAGCAAATGACAAACCCTTACTCTCTAAGGCATGTTGATCCTCGGCTCCGATGCCTAGGACATATTAATCTGTGTTCAAGACACCTGTGACTCAAACACTCTGATCAAATAAAACACATTGCCTACATCCAGTCTATCATTAGACAGAAAATTGAAGTGTCATCTGCAAATTGCAGGTCAGACACCTCAACAACCTCCCATGCCATTAGCAAACCTTTTACCAAAACTCTCTCCACCCCTCTATGATATCCTATGAAGAACATTTGCCACCAAGTAAATAAAAATGAAGACAATGACTCATCTTGAAAGACACCTTCAGAACCAGAAAGTCAAGCAACCTTCTTTGAAACAAAAGCCCAAGTCCAACTGGATATGTGCATTTAAAATTCAAACAGGCATGAAGAAAGCTGACAAGAGGTTAATGCTACATATAGCTGACAACTGATAAAATAGAATCAGATATTAAAAAAAAAAAAGACATTGATCCTGACAAAGGAATGTCTTCACCACTCAAATTGAATCTGAAGTGACCAGCTTGCTCTTAAATTCAAGAGTTAAAATAATAACTAACCATCTACCTGGTGAGACCACGTGTCCAATTTATAATACTTGATAGAAAGGAAAAAAAAAAGAAACATTATTGGGAAAATCTACATAAAAGCGATAATTGTATAAAACAAGCTAATAAACTGACAATTGATGTGTGGTGCTATCACTTTCCATACAGGAGTGATATGACATCATTACATCAAATGCTACTTGTATCAGTAAGATACTGTACAATTGCTTTCTGCATAGCCTTTCTTTCTTTTTTTATTTGAGGCACAAAATTGAGTTACCACATCCGTTCAAAAATAAAAGAAATGATTAACCAAGCACTAAGCTCAAAACAAACACAATGAAAGAAATACAAACAACCTATTGTTGTTGAGTATCACCTACAAACCAATGAATATCTGTTATAAACAACAAATATTCAACTTAACAGCAGAAAAAAGATACAGTATCTAGATTTCATGAAACACCAAGATGAGGTCCTAACCTCAGATGAATTAGGAATAAGTTGGCTTGTCAAATCCAATGATGTGGTCTCTTTTGTAATCCCTGAAAAAAAAAAGGGAATACAACAACTGGCTAAAAAATATAACAGTTTCAATCAATCATCAGATCAGTAAAAGGGATTTCTAACTATTGTCAATTGTTATACTTTTAATTGCTCAAGAATTCAGGATTCTATAGATTGGAAAGAGAACCTCAATGATACTGAAATAACAGGCTCACGAGGATGCATCAGAGCATTCTGAATTTGATTAAACTTACGCAAGGAACAAAGGCAACTAATTTCATTCAGGATGGGAAAAAAAAAAAAAAAAACATGATTCCAAGCTCTCAGTCAGTAGGTCCTTGTCGCTTGAAATTTTTCATAGAAGACATTTTACAAACCACTATAAAAATGTGCATGTGCATGCTTAAGTAGATTTTGGCATAGAAAATTTCCAAGAGATTAAGCAAACAATGTGGATGATTGTGGATCATATGGTTTGTGGAGTGCTAAACAGAAGATTTTCATCAACGATATGGGTTTTGCCCTTTGTGAAATGGGCTTTGTCCCCGCTTTTTGGAATGGAGAACCTTCTTATCGAAAGTTTCTATAGACACTATGTGTGTTTGGTATTATGATGCAAGGTGTTTTTCAAAAGTGTTTTTCACTTCAAAATTCATCAAAATAATTTTTTTCATTGATTATATCAATGCATCAAAATCATTAAAAAACACTAAAAAAAAGCATCAATTTCATGTTTTTTCATGGCAAAAGCACTTTTAAAAAGCATCTAAATGCGAAAGCTACTACACTTCCAGATGGATCCTAATGGAGCTAATGTAAAATGAAATACATAATCTTATTGATAAAAGATAACACTATTATGGAAAAAATAGTGATGAATACCTCTATGACAAAAAGTGCTATAGCATGCTCGTTTTTTCTCCAGTGATAATTTTATTTGATCTCAGAAGAAAAACAAGAAGCATTTCAGGTCATCATGTATAAGGTTTTTCATAACTAAATGGATGATACTGGTATAGAAGAAGGGCGATCTGTCAGACAGTATTCCACAAGCCTTCCACCTACTAGTTGGTGAAGTTTTTTATGGAGTAAAACAGGGTTTGAATTCAAAAGGCAAAAAAAAGAAGAAGAAAAAGAAGGAGAAGAAAAAGAAGGACAACTAGATATCAACCAGTTTTTAGATTCGATTTTAAGTTTAAAATGAAAAAAAAGCAAGGGGATATTCAACAGAACTTCTACTCGCTAAAACTTGGCAGACCTAAACAAGAGTGTAGATATAGCAACAAAAAACACTCACACTCAGTTTCAGAAGCCGAGCCACAACACCTGAAAGCTTTTCTTGATTCATGTGACATAGCCAGTCCAGCATATTGCGGTTGTCCCCTACCCATCCACACCCTTATGCCACTTCGTTGCTGCAGATTACCAAACTTTCCTCTACCAAAATCCAATTTCGAGAGTTTAACATTTAAAGCTCCTAAGCGACCTGTAAGAACCAAAGCACAAAGTAAAGCAGTTCAATTTTTTTTTCCCAGCACACGTCTGAATCACATAAAAGGAACAAAGACATCTTATAATCTTAAATATGAATACTATTCTAGGCCCATAATCATCTAATTCTTACCCATCCTAGTCTGACAGGATGGCATTTTCATGGCAGGGGCCCCGAACATATATGGCCAATTATATAGTCGCTAATGTCTATGGAATCAGATACAACGCATATTTCATGTTATTTATCCTTCCCTTGGGATACCAAGCCCTAGGCTTAGATATGTTCAACCAGGTGTTTCTCCTATTTGGGATGTTCTTGAAATTTGGCACTAGAAAGAGCAGGAGAGCAATTAAATTACAAGGGAAAAATAACTCTATCTACAAGTTAAATTCACCGTACGCAATATCAACTATTCTCATAGATATTCTAAAGGTATCAATAACTGTAAGCATTAAATTAATATTGGAAGTTGAATGCCTGGAGATGAATATCCAGCCTTTTGAGGTTCTATGTATCATGAAAGAACTTGAAAAGAAGAGAAAAGCGCAAGCATGCATTGATCCCAACACCTCCACTAAAAATGGTATAGCCAATGAGAATATCAAAGTGTAGAGAGATACCAAACACACAAAAATCTTTGAATTCCTTCAAACTCAAAACTGTATTAGAAACAAGGAGCAAAGAAACAAGCCCCGGAAAATTAGACTGCCACATAAAGAAAATTCAACAGAACACCCATTACAATAACTTGAGAAGTATCCATATATGAAATAATAATTTTTATTATTATTTTCAACGTGCATGTGTGTGCGTGTGCGTGTGTAGAGAGACAGGGAGAGAGAGAGAGAGGGAGAGAGAGAATGGGAAGGAGGGACTTACAAGAAGCCATTAATAGTTGAAAGGTTTGCAGAATGGGGGAGGGAAGTAGTGAAATAGGAGTCAAAAGTGAACAAAACCAGTTCCAATCTAATCTTAAATGTTCGGAAGAGAAGGCAGGCTTCACAAAGATTGTGATAGACTAGTTACAAGCGTCTTCTGTCGGGTCTCTGTGTGCCTGACAGGTTAGTAGCTCTGTAATCTGTTCCGTGGCTATTGGGGTCCCTGAGCCAACAAAAAGAAACAAGAGTGACTCGTCGTTTACGTTTCACAGAATCAGCCCAAAAAAAAGTTTTTTGTTTTTATATTATTTTAATATATTAATATAAAAGTAAATATTAAAAATATTAAAATGGTCTTGTATTATTGTAGTATTGAGCACAATGAACATAGGCAGCAAGTAATATGGAATTATGTAGTTATTTGATATTAGTTAATGATTGTGAAATGTGAAATCCAGGAGGATGGTAACGTAGATTTGATTCCTTCAAAGTTAAGGACAATATAGGATTCATTTTAATTATTTTTTATTTGATTTGATTTTTATAAAAAAAATAATTAAATCAAATTTTTTGATAAAAAACTAAAATTAGTTTAAACCGATTGATTTTGATTCATTTTGATTCGGTTTTTTAAAAACAAAAATCAATTCAAATAAGCTTAACTTGGTTTTTTGATTTCGCTCAATTTTTTTATTTGGTTTAATTTTAACTTGGTTTTTTTATTTTAAATAGTTTTTTTTAGGTTTTTTTGTTTGGGTTTGGTTCTTTTCAGTTTGATTTTTTCAATTTTAAACTTATAAAACCGAAATTAAACCAGTTGGTTTTTTAAAATTTTAATCGGTTTTTTATGGTTTATTTTTTAATTTTTTTTAATTTTTTCAAGTTAAGTAATTTTTTAATATTTTCACCCATTCCTATTACATCCTTAATAGGATTGATACAACACGAAAACTTGTATTTTAACAAAATGATGCAAATATTAAGGGTTTGGAGGAAAAAGTTATTTTATCATTATAATTAACAAGCTTTTGTTAAAAAACAAAAAAAAAACACAACATTTTTTTATATTCATTTTTATAAAACCATATTACAAGCAAAGATTTTTATATTTATTTTAAAAGGTTTTGATTGGGTTGAATTGATTTTAAAGCTTTACATTGAAACCAAACCAAACCAGTTTTAATTTTTTTAATTTTAGTTTTTTCAATTTAATTAGTTTTTTTTTTGTTTTCTAACCCCTTCATAACACCAAACATTACCACTACAACATTTGATTACTAAATTTTAGTATGGAGCCCATACGAGCCTTATATTCAAAATGCCAATATTGGAGAAGCTAATTTTATCCATACTAATTTTGTACATCAGCACTACAATACAGGAGATTAAAAAAAATTAAATGTTAAAAAAATATTCAGATCTCAATGTTTTTTTAAATTTTTTTGAGATATTATTATTAAATATAAAACTACAATCGTTTTGAATTTTTTTATCAAAATAAATCCTTTTATTAACAAATATCTTGTTTATCTTAGTAAATACAATATCTTTAACTAAAATAATTGTTTTTCTTAAAAAAATATATAATTGTTAAAGCAAGTAAAAAAAATCAAAATAGTATGTTAATGTTTTGTGTGTGATTCAAAACTAAAATAATAATAATAAATATAATAAAAATTTATATATATATATATATATAAATATAGTATAGTAGTTTGGATAAAGGTTATTGCTAGTTTTTCATGTGGGGAAGTAATTCATGAATTACAGAAAACGACAATTCTCTTCGATTCTTGAACGTATCCCTTTGATTTTCTTTCCATTTATACTTATTGTCATCAAAATAACAACAGGGCCATCACATCAGGCCCAAGTTCGTCAATGGCCCATTGGGTATACTCTTACAAACAATAAGGCCCAAAGTCTCCCACCCCACAGTCCAGCACACCACACCAAATTCCCAGTCCAAAACACCACCGACAATGAACGGCCGAATCCGATTACAGAGACGACTAGCCGTTCGATTTTCCCCTCCAGTATTTTCCTCTTCTTCAAAACTCCGGCGCACCGGTTTTTTCATTTTTTTCCCCTTAACACTGAACGTTTTCCGAGTACCTTAACTTGCCGCCGGCCAACCACTCCGATCCCTTGATATTTCAAATAAATTCTGCCAACTACAGAATCTACTTCCATTCATCTTTCAAAACTCATTAACTTCCATAAACCAAACGCATTGCATACCTACATTTTAAACTTCACCTTCCATTAATATTTCAGCTTTTTTTAAATCGCCATCACAGTCGTTCTATGGCCTGGAGATCAGGTTATTATGCCATGTGCTTGCACCAGTCTTTACTTTTCAAGATTAGGTTCCCTCTTTCAATTTTTCCCATCTTCTGTTCCTTTGCATATCACTCGGCTTCAAATGCTCCACGCTGGCGTTCGTCTTCAACCATTTATCAGCTTTGGTCATGGTTAATTAACTTTTCTGTTGATGTTCATATTTGTCCTATGCCCATTCTTTTTTTATTTTTTCTCTTGTACAGGATGTTTTATTATAAGCTTTCCGGACATCACTACGAGGATGAGATTGGTAATGGCTTAAATTTATTTTTTATTTATAAATATATTAAAATAACTTTTTTTATTTTTTAAATTATTATTAAAATTAGCACATCGAAATCAATTAAAATATAAAAATAATTTTTAGTAAAACAATTCAAAATTTAAGAAAACATGTTTTCAACCGTTTTCTCAAACGAACTCTTAAATTTAGTTTTGTATTGTGGGTGTGTTTAAAAATATTATAGTGTTGCGATTTAAAATATATTTTTTATATAAATATATTAAAATAATATATTTTTTTATTTTTAAAATTATTTTTGACATTAAAATATTAAAAAGATCTAATAACATAAAAAATTAATTTAAAATAAAATTTTTTAAATTTTGAAATAATATAGTTTGAATAATGTTTTTAAATAGGCTCTATAAAACACTTTCTACTGTATATTATTTATAGATATTTAAGAGTGTAATAATAGTTATTTTTTAAAATATAATTTATTAATAAATATATTATTTTTTATTTTAAATTTTTTTTATATCAATACATTAAAAAAATTAAAAAAATATAAAAAAGTTAATTTTAAGTAAGTTTTTATAAAAAATTTGTCTAAATCTTTTTTGGAAAGCAATACCAAACATGAAATTAGAGTGAAGCTATTGTTTTTAAAATATTGTATATTTAAAAATTATATTAAAATAATATATATTTTTAATACTACACATAAAAATAATTAAAAATTAAATATTTTCTATACAAAAATATACAGTGCTTTATTGAAAACTTAATGTCAAAAATAATTTTCTATACAATATTAAACAAGCCCGGTTGAATATCATGTTAGATGCCAGTTACCACTTTCAATAAGATAGGTGTATCTCTTGTAACATAAAATATAATGAAAAAAATAAAATTAGGATTCTTATATCTTCCATCTTCAAGTTCTATCATAAAAAAGACAAATAAAAAAAATTAAAGATACTAAAATAAAATAAAAGCTTTAGAATAATTGTAAAATGAATTTTTATTCTTTCAAAATAAATTTATCCTTACTATATTTTTCTCTTTTATGTTAAGACACTAATCAAATATTATTTAAGATTACCACTCTAAACTATTTAAAAAACTTTAATGTATTTTGAAAGGTATTTATTGCATAAAATTTGATTCCTTCAAATTATACATAATTGCAAATAAAAATCATAAAATTAAACTATGAATCTATTTAGAAAAACCAAAACCAAAAGTTTCGTAACTCCTAATAATAATAATAAAAAAAACAAATTAAAACTTTATATCCTAAATAAAAAAATACAATAAAATTGCATTTCATCAATTATGATCGATTGTTGTCATATATAGTTGTTTTTGTTAAAAAAACCTTGTTACAATGTTTAGATTTTATCTTGAGCTTTGTTTTGTTAATGTGATCCATAATTTAAAAAAAAATATGAAAAAAACTCATCCTATTAACATTCAAAAACACATTGGGAAAGTACCTCACTATAGAAATATTCAATATCTTTACCCTTTTTCTTTTTTTACCTTCAAATTATATGCTAAATAAGCCATACATCCTTTTTTCAATAACTTTCTTATTGTCATCATCGAAACCATACAACTTGACATTATATTTCTTTCTCCTGTAAACATTATTTATTTTCCTTCTATCACCTATAAAGTTATTATTATGCCTAAACAAACCATGTAAGCCAATAGACACTTAATCAATCCATCCTTAAAATCATATCAAATCCAATCCATCCCCGGTGATAATCCTTATTATTACTAACAACCTTTTATATACCTAATCTATATCCACTATCTCGTTTAAGGGTATACTAATCACTAACATTTTTTATTTTATTTTATAGGGTAATACATTTAATTTCTTTTTCAATTCTCATAGATATAAAGGAATATGTCACACTAGGGTCAATTAGAGCATATATAGATTGTGAATTCAATAATAATGTACTTGTATCTACATCATGAGCAACTCGAACCTCCTCTTGGGTCATATGAATAACTCTTCTCTAAATCCTCTTGCTTTTTTTTTAAGGTCTTTCTCTGTTTGCATTAGCTCAAAACTAAGTTGGTCTACTTAGCTTGTTAAGAGTTATTGATTGTTGTTAACTTTGAGTCGGTTGTTTCCTTCCCTAACTCTGTTTAGTATTCTTGTAAGGACACTCCTTTCTATGGTGCCCAATATCCTTATAATGGTAGTATGAGGAATGCAAATATAGACACTCTCTTTATTAGCACTCCCTTTACCTATAAATATAACATTATTTTGGGGAAACTGAACAATCCTAACATATTTAGGGTAAGTAACGGTCCTCTAACCCTACTCAGTAGACCCTGTTATCGATCCTCACTTGGGACATACTTGCTGACATGACCAAAAGATTGTTATCTTCTCCCAAGTGCAGAAATGTCAAAGTAATTAATAACGTGACAAGACCGGGGTCGAACCATAGGGAGGTTAATTGTATAAATTATAGATAACAACAACAACAACTACAACAATAATAGTAACAACAACAACAACAATAGTAATATCAAATAATAATAATAAAGAAAAAAAGAAGAAGAAGGAGAAGAAGAAGATGAGAACTTTGAGATGGAATATTAATGTAAGGATAAAATAATGATAATAACAAATGTCAAGGTTAGAGGTTCCACTAATGGTATTTCAAACAAGTAGAGTATAAACTCTTATTATTCAATTGAAAACCATATATAAAGGAGTTTCCAATTAGATTAATTGTTAACATGATTACATTAGTCATCTTATTCGATTAATGCTAATACTTATAAATCTCATCAAGCAATCATGATTATAACTTATGTTAATAACAAATCAAGTTCCTTTCATAGCTTAGGTATCGGTTATACCATACAATATGAGCTATGAGAGTGTTAATTATTTGTTGTACCAAGTGTTATACAACATAAATCTAGATTAGTCATTTAACAAGCAAAGTATTAAAGAATGAACAAGATAACAAATACAAAACATGTTAGTATCAAACATTAAAGTTCATATTAAGTTTACACTATACTTATTTTTACACCATTAGCGTGACCTGTTCACCTTGACGTAATAAACTTAGCTAAACATAATGAAGGAAAAAAAATAAAAAAAAATAAGAACATTAATAAGATAAAAATTAACTAAGTAAAGGAAATGAAATGAAAGGTATAAACTTGATATTAATAAAAGCAAAGCATAAATATTATAAAAAAAAATACAAAGAATCTTGATCTGAAAACCAAGATGCCTAAATACATGGCAAATGCCTCCTTTTATAAGTCAAAATTAGGAATTATTGATTTGATGACTAATTGATGAGTGGGTGACCAACTCTTAACTTGATAATAATCCTTATCTTCTATTGTTTACCCAAAACGTCATTGATAATGTCAAAATTAGAGCCACTTAAAAACATGAAACTTGTAGAAACTTATCTCAGTTTTCTTGTGTAAAACATTCAAGTCATTTGGACTTCTAAAACTCCCAATATGGGTCAAACACTAAACAATGCTCGGGTTGGAAGACAGATTCAGACTTCTTTGTTGTTGCTACAATTTGGACTTAAAAATTGCCTTTTTAAATCTTGGACTCTATTTGAAAGTTGTAGGCCTATGTCTTACCTTTCCATTCATATAAAGTAGACCTAATTCTGAGATCTACAGCTCTAAATATGACATAATTACTGAATAATATTCCGGTTTAGACTGCACTAGCTTCTATTTTCTAAGTTTGGCCATCTCTTTATCCTTTCAATTTCAGTTCTTAAATTCATCAATCAATCTTTTTATTTATATGATAGGCTTGCATTTAAAATGAAAATTTACTATAAATTAAAGGTATCTTATATTATTAGATATATTATTATAAAACATGCTTTAGTTAAGAAGTTATTGATATTTCAAGTGCAAAATAATGACATAAAATCTTAATAAAAAATACACTTTTAAATACTAATCACTTGCTCCCTATCAATCCTTATTGGGAGCTTTGATGAGATTTGCTAAATGTGTTTTCTAATCCCCAATCCCTGTCTCTTTTCTTGAGTTGATTAAAGTTTTCTTATTTTCCTTTCAATAGGAGGGGAGGTCTCCTTAATGAAAACATAAGTTCCTTTCTTTTTTCCAATTATATATTTCCCCTATTGATCACAATTTCAAGGGATAAGGCAGCCTCAACCAGATCCTAAAGTGTATGAAAGGGCAAAACAATCAACCCTATCTATAATTCTCGCATAAAACCATCCATAAATCTCTTAATTTAATGCTACTCGGTAGGTAGATAAATAGAAGAAAACATGAAAAGGTTTTGAAATTGTTTCTCATATTCAAAAAGATTAAAAATACTAAAATAAAGATATAGAATAAATTTAACTTTAAAATATTTTTGAAATGAATTTTTATTATTTCAAAATAAATTCATCCCTGCTATATTTGTCTCTTTTATCTTAAGATAATAACTAAACACTATCTAAGATTACTACTCTAAACTATTAAAACAAATATAGAAAAACTCTAATGTTTTTGAAAAAAGTTTTTATTTTCTAAATTCTAATCCCTCAAAATAATATATAACTTTTTATTAAAAGCTTAAAATTAACCTATGAACCTAAATAGAAAAACCAAAACCAAACAATACTCTAACTTCTAATGATGATGATAATAATAATAATAATAATTGTCATAAGTCAATTCTAGGTTATTCCTCTAAAATCACATTTTTCAAATTAAAAAATCAAAAAAATAAAATAAAGGCTGGCAACGTGGAGAATCTAGGCCGAGGAATCAAGCTACAATTTTTGAAGGAAGTTGAAGGCCTAATTGTGCCTAAATAGAGGGGAAAAAAGCAAATTTAATGTCAAATTAAATGATTATTGAATGAATTTGCATAAAAATTAAGTCTAAGGATATAATTAAAATTTTAATTTGATTTTATCATGGGTTAAATTGAATTTTAATTATGTTTAAGAATTAATTTGAGTGTAATTAAAGGATTTAATTCGGTGTAAGAACTTAATTATACTTTAAATGGGTCAAATGAATTTTATTTAGGGATTAATTGGTGAAAAATTAAGTTTGGGGCCTTAATTTTATCTTAATTAAGAAGATTGGAATTTTAAAAGATCAAATTTAAATTTTATCAAGTTAATTGATCGAAATTATATGCTAAAATGCAAGAAAATTGAAGTTTAGTTGTCAATTAAGGGCTAAATTAAAGAAATTAGAGACCAAGAATAATATCACAATAGACGTGTAACTTCGGGGCTCCAATTAAAGTTCATCAATGCCTTAATTGAAAAATTTTAGAGTCAATTAGGGGTTTAATTAAAAGCAATTGAAAGAAGAAGGACTACAATGAATTTTGGCCAAAAACAGGATTTTAGCACTATTCATCTTCTTCTTTAAATATCTGAAATAGCTAGTCCGGTTATCTACTTTGCAACTGTATTTAATATACCTAATGTCCACCAAATCACCAAACATCCCTTTATGTCTGGGTATGGTCGGCATTGACTCACTGGCAAATAAATGGACGTGGCAATACCCCAAAAAGGTTAACTCAGGCAGTCTATAGTTGTATATTTGACAATTTGATAGTGCGCTATGTTTACTTTGAGCCAATAGTTGAGATCCTTTTCATTTGAATCAAGAGATAAAAATTTTCTCCAACAAAGACAACATTGCCCTCTTCCACAGTCTATAGATAGAAGTGAATTTGATGGCCTGAAGGAGGAGAAAATTAGGTACAAAATAAGCTAAAAAATCAGCTTGTCTCCTATTTTTTCTTCCAGCCACCGTCCTCTCTTCTTTCTTTCTTTCTCGTTGCTTCTTCAACCCTTGTAGACCCCACAAAACATTCTTTCTCCACCAACAGATGGCATCTCAGCATCCCCACAAACCCAAATCCTCGCTGGTGATAAGCACAACCACCGCGACCTTCTGCCTCTTCTCCCTCCAGCGTTTCTCTCTCTGTTGCAACCTTTTTTTCTTTCTCCCGTAGCCAACATCGGCCTCCATCACTGTAACCACCAATAGTGCATCATCATTCTTGGCCAGACTAACAACACATTAGGTTGTTTGCCCTCTCTCCCCTTCCCTTTCTTTTTCTTCTTCTTCTTCCTGTTCCTTTTCCTCTTCGTTGCCTCTGTTCTATGAACAGAGAACGTTAATTATAATTCACATCCACTATTCATACAATGAATTATCCTTCTTCTAAAATAATTTTGATTTTCTTGCATATTTTTCTACCAATTTTGTACAATATCGGGTTGTATATTTACACTGTAAAATATAAATCTGGTATTAAAATACCTGGTTTTCTCTGAAATTATAAAAGAATTCAAAACATTTAAAAAAAATCTCAAAAAACTTTTAAATCAATCTCCTTTTTCAAAAAAAGAAAAAATATATATTTTGTTGCATAGGGCCAAATCTTGAAATTTTTCCAAGCATATTTTTTTATAAAAAACAAAAATTGTATTCTTTTTCATTTTTTAAAAAAAAATTCAAAAATGGATACCATGATAGTTTATGATTATCTATTATGATTTAGCCAACATGTCAAAACAAAATTTCCAATATTTTAGGATTTTGATGTAAACTTTAATATTTGTAGGGTGTAAAATTACACGATAAAGTACATCCTCAGGTATTAAAGATACAAGATGTAAATAAATACAATGTTAAAATTTCGACTTTAGAAAAGTTAGGATTTAACTTAAATAAGGTAGAGACTCTATCAAGAAGATAAATCTTTCTTAACCATTAGAAAAGGACAACAGATACCCGACTAAAAAAAAATCAAACAATAATGCAACTTACCTTAAGTAAGATGCATTAGAGTGACGCGTCTTCCCTTTATACAATTAATGCCTTACTACTCTTGTAGACCATAGGTTTTTAGTGACCATAATACTAAATCTACCTTAAGCCATAGAAAAGACTAACAAATACCCAACTCAAAAAAATAATAATCAAATAATAATGTAACTTACTTTAGGTAGGATGTATTGGAGGTGATACGTCTTCTCTTTGCACAACCACTCCCTTACTCAAACTATAGTAAACCATAAGTTCCTAGTGATCATAATACTAAATGACGACTCCTAAACATTAATCATAATTTTATGATTAAATCCAAAATCCTTTCCAATATACAATACCTTACACAAAAGGCACGACAAGATCCTCCGTCGTCGTTAGATGCTGGAGCATCCCGTGACAATAATAATAATAATAAAAAAAAAATTACAAATTTGTAATCTAATTGAAAATAAATTTTAAATAACTAGAAAAAATTAGTACAATAAAATTGCATTTGATTTATCATGGTCAATTATTATCATATGTGTGGTTGTTTTTGTAAGAAAAACCTTTTTAACATGTTTAGATTTTTTCTCGAGCTTTGTTTTGTCAACCTGGATATAATTAAAGAAAAAACAATAATGAACAGGGTGAGGTTGCTATTTTGAGAAGAACTTGTCCTATTAACCTATTTAGAAAAAAACCAAAACCAAACAAAACTCTAATCATCCTAATTAGGAAAAAACAAATCAAAACTTTTTAGCCTAACTAGATAATAATTTTAAAAATAACTAGCAAAAATAAATATAATAAAATTGTGTTTGACTAATGATAGTGGATTATTGTTACATATATATGGTTGATTTAGTTAGAAAACCTTGCTGTTAACAAGCATACATTTTTTCTTGAGTTTTATTTTGTCCACGTGATCCATAATTAAAGAAAATAACACCCTGAATTAGGCTACTCTGCTTAAAAAGAACTAGTTTATTTAGAAAAATAAATCCAAACAAAACTCTAAAAAAATAAATCCAAACAAAACTCTAACTCCCATTAAGAACAAATAAAATAAAATTATAACCTAACCAGGCAATAAATTTTAAAATAACTAGGAAAAATAAATGCTCATGGTGGATCATGGTCAATTATTGTCATATCATAATTGATTTCGTTGGAAAGCCGTTTTGACTGGTCCAGAGTTTCACTTGAGCTTCATTTTGTCGACCTAGTACATGATTAAGGAAATAACACCCCTAGTCAGCCACATCATGTGTACCCCTAGTCATCCATACAAAACATTTTCCGACATATAAAACAGGGAAAATATCAAACATAAAGCTAGCTTAAAAGGAAGACAAGAATCTCTCCTAAAGCCTAATGCCGTAGTGCTGGAGGCATTGATGATTTCATAGCCACTTTCTTTGAAGATCTAAGTGCAGCTCAATAAAGGGAATCCGATGTTTCTTTCTTTCCTTCCCCCCCCATGAAGTTTATCAAAAGTTTTATGCGACAAGGTTTAAGTTAATCCCAAACTCTGAAATTCTTCTATTTGGACATCTCTAAATTCCGAACAATCCTTTAAACATCCATCATTCGATGCTAATTATAAAAAGAGATCTTCTTCTTTTTTCTTCCATCATGCCGCGAAAAGGAATAAGAGTGTTCATCAATTTTATTTATTTATTTTGTTTTTCAAATTGCAAGTGGCAGGCTGATGAACAAACTTTCTCCCTCCCTTTGCCCATTGGAGCGGAGTTGTAATGCCTTGGTTCTGAATCATTTGTGCTTGGTGCTCATCCCTCGATTACCCCCCTCCGCGATCTTTCAAATGATTTCTTTCTGACTGTATTGCATCCTACTTTTGATTTCTGTTTCAAAGAATTCCTTAGTTAAGTTAATTTGTAGATTATATTTTGGATCATTCCGTACGTGAAACCAGCGAGCTGCATCTATATAGACACATACGTACATATATCTATAAGTGGAAAGCGATAAGGATCTATAAAGTTTGATGGCAAATCATTCCGAGTAATAAAAAAGAAATATATAAGCAGGAGAATCATCTTCTTTTAAGAAAACCATGCACAATACAATAAAGAAAGCAGTCTCTAAAACAAAAGGGGAAATGGGCAGTAGATCAATAATGAATACAATATATCAAAAGCCCACAAATACAATGATACTTCCTACAGGAAGCCTGACAAAATGCCAAGGGTTTATATATAGCTTAAAGCAGCAATCATGGTTTTTAAACCATGTTTCATCACCTCAAGACCCTAGCCAATGCAAAAAGAAATAAAGAAGAAAAGGAAAATAGTGATATATATATATATATATATTTTAATAATGTAGTCTTTCTTGGTTGCTGCAGTCCCTGCAAGAAAAATCATTCTGTATATTAATTGTGAGAGGCCAAACGCAATTAATATCATTTTGAAAGCCATAAATAAGTTAAAGACAATATTAATTTCATACCCGGAAATGGGGAAATTATATCTAGTATGAAGTTGTGTTGCTAAGGTCTCTTGGGGCATTGCACTTGAAGCACTCCATTCTGCTAGCAAAGTTATGCTCGTTGCATCCCCACCTGCCCCGTGAATTACATGCGAGTAAGTAAAACATTAACAATATTGTTCTTGATTACTTTATGAAGTGGTTGAGCTTGCATTTTATTTTATGCACACCTACCGCTAGAGAAAGAGTGAGATAGATATTTATAAAGCATCTCCTTTTTGCAGAAAAAAAAGGAAGAAAAAAAGCGGTAAAAAAAAATGAGGAGTTGAACACGATTCATTGTGTAGAGTAATTAGTGACTGTATTAATACATAAAGCCTGTCTCATTCATGTATTTATGTTTCTTTTGTTTTTCTTAAGGCAAGATCATGCTACCTGCCTCATTTAATTAATTATCATGTTATATGATTAATGATATGAAAATGTGATACCTAGTGCAAATCCAATCCCCGGATTTCCACCCAGATCGATTGCCGCCTCCAGTGCTGCCCCCAAAACCTCTAGAGCGAGAGAAGTCGGAATCAAAGCCCCCAGATGAATCAATTTCCTTGTACACTCCGCATTTGAAGCAACTCGAGCGGCTAGCAAAGTTGTGGGCCCCACAGTTTCCGGCAGTGCAGTACCAGTCACCGGGGCGAACATCCGAGCCAGTAAACCCAAATGCTGACCCACCCCGCCCACCAAAACCTCCAAAATCACCTCCAGTCCTGGGGTCGCCACAACGCTGGCATGAGTCACGCCTCTGAAAGTTGAGGTGTTGGCATGACCTGCAGTTCCAGTCTCCTGGCCTGCTCATCTTTGCTGCATGCATCAAGATAAAAGGCATTGTTAATGATTATATTACAGCTATATAGAATTAAAAATCATTGCATTAAAATTTAAAACCTAGAGGCCGGGTATCAGCAGCCAGCTACAGAAGATTAATTAAGGAAATAGTGATGAGAGTTACAACCTTTGAAATGATTTGAGAAGACTAAGAGCTAACTGAAAGAAGAGTAGCAAAAGGGCTCACAAAGATCTCTCAAGGTAGAAGATCAAAGGAAAATGTTGATGGAAGGATGTGTGGCATGGGGTGATTATATACATGCTCAGGCCTCAGAAAAAAGGGGAATAAATAGAGGAGGGTGCTAGTGTTAACGTACTTTTTCGTGTTGCAAAAACTTCGATAAATGGAAAACAACAAAAATCTAAAGTAGGAAAAGAGATAAAGGCAAAATTCCAGCCACGATTCCGAAGACTGGATTAGGTTTATTTTTGTTCTTCTTTTGTAACTTGGAACATGCACTTTGGCCAGCTATTGCTTTCTTTTAGCTAGGGTTTCTTGACGTGAAATTTGTGAAGTACATGCACCAACCCGTACACCATTGCCCATCTAGTTCATTTTCATTTTCAGATTCAATCATGAGGTAATTAATCTAATCACTATCTTAAGAATTTCATTCACTAACTCGATGAATCAGTATTTAGTTACTATAATTTTAAATTAGCCTCTAAGCAAACTACTTCTGCAAAAAGATAAAGTAAAAAGTAATAAAGATCTTTTCTTTTTGTAATTGATAAAAACATATTAATTTTAGTTTGAGAAAATTACTAAAAATATCATAAGGATAGTTTAAGTATATGAACACTTTACATATCAATTTTCCTTAAATTATACTCTACATCCTTCTGTTATATAATTAGTTTTAATTTATATTCTATATTTTACTTTTATTTACCATCATTATTCACTATAAAAAAACATTTAAAACATTATAGATTTATCATTTAGCATATGTCATGAATCTTTTTCTTAACTCAATTTTTCCCTATAACTAAAAGGAAAAATTATTAAAAAACACTATATACTTTGACAACGATAGCACTTTATAGGTTAAAGCAACGTTTGTGTTAATTAGGAGGCTTGCATAATGAGGTAACTACCTCTTTTATTTATACGATGAGGGTAACATATATATGATATTGTGCACTGTACTACATAAGATAAATCTATTTAGGAAAAGTATAATATTTTCTATATAATTACAATACATTACATAATATTGCATATTAATTTTCATAAATTATACTTTAATTTATCTATAAAATTAGATGCAATAACTCTAAGGTTTCAAGTTGTAGTTTTTCTCTTGCCTAAAAAAACTTTAGTTTCTTTCATCCAATTACGCAAATCCCTGAAATTTAAGGAAAAAGATTGAAATTAAAATAAACCATACTTTCAAGAGGAACAAATAATCACCATAATTGTCATCTCCTCTACTATATTGAACCTATATTATTGTCATGCTTTTCAAATTGACCCCACCACTATTATAGTCATCACAAGCTCCATCAAATCAAAAAAACCAAACAAAACCTACTTAGCCACCATTGTTATAAACATCATTAACAAAAAAAACACTACAACAATAGTAAGACCAACTAATTTTATAATAATATTGTTGAAATAATTTTGAGCAAATGAAGGTAAAAATAAAAGGAAGAAATTCAAAGGTAGTGGTTATGGATCAAAGGTAAAGAGTGAATGATGGTGGCTGAGATTATGATGGCTGTCGGTCGAGCACAAATAATGGCAACTCAAGGTTGAGGGTGATTGATGATAGTTATAGTTTAAGTGTGAATGGTATTGGATATGGTTCATTGGAAAATGGTGATATATTTATTAAATAAAAAAACTAAAACCTTTGAGTGTTTCCCTATAACATAAATTCACTATTCATCCTCTCACATTTTATTATGGATCTACTCTTTAATTTTTTTTCTCAATTTTTTGGTGCAATTGCATCCTTTAGGCCAAATCCAAGGACAATTGAATCAAATTTATTGGCTAGGGATGAAATTGAAAGATAAGGGACCAAAGCAGAAAATATGCCATAAATAGGTGATGGTTTCAAAACTCACACAAAAATTTAATTTAATTTTCATACTTAAAAGAAAATGATAATTCAATATTTTTTCAATTCAATTTTGGTGAAAAAAAAATTCTTTTTTGATACTTTTTAGTCCATGGTTTAAGAGAGGAAAAAAAGTGGTCAATGAATTCCAACATAAAGAGAGAAAAAGGTCATTGATGCTAATTCCAGCCCTGAAAATGGTTGATCTTGTGAGATTAATGTCCCATTTTTTAAGACTAAATATCTTAATTTATATATGTTACTTATTTTTTTTATTTTTTGTTATCATTTATGACTTTTTATTTATTTATTTATTAATACACATAGTTTTTAATTTATTTAATTACATGTATGCAGAAAATTTTGATTTTGATTTGAATTCTTTTGATAACAAAAACATGTTGAAAAAACTTGTATATATAATTTTTTTGTTGGAAAAAATATCTTTATTTAAAATGATTTTTGTATTTGATACTATTGTCTATACCATTATACAAGGCAATGCTATGAAACTATTGACGACGAGACGAGGGACAAAATAGGAATCCAAAGGCATTTTGAATTTTTGTTAGTAAACTAAAAGCATCATACAATAAAAAAAAATCAATAAACTACAATATTGATTATAAAAATAAAGGCATTAAACTATAATTTTATTAAAATGGAGGGACTAGATTGACACCACACCCATTTAATAATTATTATTAACATATACTAAAAGACCTTGGTATTTCACTATTGCGATAAAATAGTGAAATGCTTTAGCCTTTTACAATTTGATCCTCAAGATATAATAAAAGGTCTTGGCATTTTACTGTAGCAATTAATAATAAAATAGTTTGGCCTTTTATAATTTGGATCTTAATGTTTTTATTTTTTTATTATTCAATGTTAGGTTTAATGGGTATTGGACTTAACTTGTTTTGATTTATTTTTTATATAGCTATTCCAATCTTTTAACTTGGATTTGATAAGTTAACACGAGTTGACTTAGCTTATTTTTTTAATTGATTATTTTCTTAACTTCACACATCAACATTGGGTTGATTAAGAATTTAAATTTAATTTTTTAATTTTTTTATGAAGGTTATTACACTCTTATGACTTAGATTGCAAGTTTTGCAGGTTAACCAGTTTGGTGTGAGTTTTTTTTATCCTTTTTAATTGATTTTTTTTCAATTTCATCCTTTGATATTAGATTGATTGAAAATTAAACTTTAAAATTTATTTTAATTTGATTTTTATAAAATTATCTTAACTTCATGACTTAGGTCACAGTTTGACTAGTTAACTTAAATTGTTTAGAGTGGCTTTTTTGTGTCATTTTCATTTTTTTTAAAATTTCATCCTACAATATTAAGTTGAGCTTTATAATTTGTTTTATTTTATTTTTTATATTTGATTATCTTGGTTTCATGACTAAGTTTTCACATGTTAACTCAACTAAATTTTCTAACTGAATTTTTTTGTTTAATCCTTAAATATTAGATTGATTGAGAATTGAACTTAATGATTTTTTTTATTTGCTTTTTATAGAATAATTAAGGTCTCATACCTAGGTCAGAGATTTAACAAGATAACTTGAGTTGATCTGAGTGAATTTGAATAAATTTGAGTAAATTCAAGTAGGTACAATATATTGCATTTTAATATTGAAAAAAATGATATCATCTTGTTTTTTTAGTCAAACTATATTTTGATTAATCATTCGGGTTGTTTTTAAGCTTATAAAGTGGACTATGTCATATATGGTTGACCTCCATATAATTATTTTTTTTCTAGAAAGTATGTTAACAACATCTAAATACTTTTTTCATGTGAAAAAAAAATTAATCGGACATATAACATGGTACAAGCAATTATATATAAATATAAATAAATAGATAGAGATGCGGAATCACAAGAGCACAATGATGGGTTATTAATATGCAAGGAAAATTATGGAAAGTTGGTATGCAAACAACACCTACATACTTTTTTCATGTGAACAAAAATTTAATCGGACATGTAGCATGGTACAAACAATTATATATACATATAAATAGATAGAGATGTAGAATCACAAGAGCACAATGATGGGTTATTAATATACAAGGACAGTTATGGAAAGTTGGTATGTAAAATTTTCACCAGCTTACACTGCAAGATGTTTTTTAGTAATTTTTATTATTGATATACAAGAGAATTTTTATCTTTTAATCTTTCTGATAAGTAATTGTGTTAAGTGACGATGTAAAAAGTAATTTTAAAAGGTTGATATAATTACATGCAGGCTTGATTTTAGTTTTAGTTTTGAAGAATATCATTGTGAGATGCATGCCAAGGAGTTCTCTGGTCATGATTACTACATATGCTTTTTTTCCAAGGAATTCTTAGGAGAAAGTTGCATGTATGCCTAGCTAGTGGGCAATTTGTAACCAGTCAAATTGAACTGAACCAAGTTGAACTTTAGATGGTCACACTGTAACCAGTCAAACTGAACTAAGTTGAACCAAGTTGAGCTTTAGACTGAACTAAGTTGAACCAAGTTGAGCTTTAGATGGTCACATTCAGTCCATGTAAGTTAGACCAGAAATTCTGGGTCCCATATAAAGCAAACAGAAGATATTGTCAGCCTATAAGCACAACAGCCCTAATCCAAAAATGTAGTTAATTAATTAATTAAGTGAACCACTAACCCTAGAAAGGCCCCTTTGACCATAGCACCGGGGACCCTCAAGTCACTAGCATGTTTTCAAAGTATGTATTCGCAGTGAAAATGGCTTGAAGGAAGATCTCTCGAACTAGCATGAAAACCAAAAAAGAATCCTAATTAGCATATCTTGGTAGACATGTAATAAGTACTCTTGGTATTATAAACTTGAGGAAGGCCCACTTCTTATCTCAATTATTTCCATGATGCGTCATGTCTCTATCAGTATTTTACTTCGAGAATCAGCAATTTTTTGGGGGAGGCGAATGGCTTGGTAAATTGCAGTTGCTTTACGAAGTTGAATATTCCCCCTTTTCTCATACTTCATATTGCTTTCTTTGAATTATGTCTAACTAGGAGGCAGCGATATGTATTTCCTTGACGTCTCTTCAGAGCTTTCCTTACAATCAAACCTGTCTAACTTGCTCTCCTAGCTCTAACATTTTCACATATATTTTTCTCTTTCATTGTGTTTAATTAATCGAACCATATGTATATAAATATAAGCTGTTGATGCATAGAAGGGGTGTTTTGTAAACATCTACGTAAAATACTTCCATGTTAGGAAAAACAAATAAGAAAAAGAGAAAGGCAACTGGTGAGTTTCAATAAAGATAGTTCAAGGCTGGAAATGATGGAATAACAAGTTATCGAGGAGAGGTTTCATTTTGACCACCTTTTGCTTTTCTTTGTTTTTTCCTTTTCTTTTCTGCGGCTGCTATTCCTATTAAAAACCCCTTTAATCTCTTTATTACCCTCTCAAGAACAACATGCATAGAGTACAACATATCAAAATGCTTAAGATATCTGTCATCCATTCTCTTGGAGAAGAGTAAAGGGGAGATGGAGAGGGGCAAACTATAAAGAAGAGCCAACAAGAGCAAAGAGAAGTGATGCTGATTCGATTCTGTACCTTGGGAAGCTCACCCATGCATGACCACGACCAACTCTTTCCTTTCCCTAATAATAATAATATTCTGCCTTTTCTTTCTTTGTCACCAGCTCGCTTGGTTCCCCCCCTTTCTTTTTCTTTCCTTTGTGTATTTGTGTGCGCGTGTGTTGTGGTAAAAAAGGAAAAGAATATACTACTTTTTCTTTAATTATTTTTTCTTCCCTTTTATTGAATTTTATTTTAGTTGATTTTTGCTCAAATTTATTTTCTTTTTAGACATGTAATCAGGAAGACAGTGGAGATAACAAGCTCTTACCATATATTTAAAAACCAAATAATTTTCGATCATTGCTTATGCTAATTAGAGTTAAATTCTACATTGTGTTTTCGGCTGTTCCTTTAGATCCACTTATCTGTGGATTTAGCAAATGTAGCATAGGAGGTAGTGCTCTTGCTTAATCTTTCAAGTAATTGGTTGACTATAATTTTACACTTTAGTTTCATCATTTTTTCATTAATGTTGTTTACTATAGAAAGAAAATAATTATTTGATTTTTTATATAGAGAATATGAAATAAATACTATATATACCATACTAACTTTGAAAGCTAATTATATTAGAAATTATCTACCTCACAATAAAAAAATTTGACTATAACTCGCTTTACAAGAAATCACAAAATCTTAACATTCCTTCTCAAGTGAATGTATAAATATTATATATACCCAACTTATTTCAAAACTTTAATAACACTAAACTTGGAACTACTTTGATTATAATATAGATCAATTGATCATCAAATTTGATCATAACCAATTCCATAATTTTTTTTTGTTCATCTTCTCCTTGTAATAGATACATGTTTTGTACATGCTTGTTATAGTCAAGTCAATTGCCTCGATAGATAACCCAAATGTTGTAATAAAAGTCTTAATCACAAAGCCTTACAATATCTAAAAGTCATATATTTTAATTCAATTTGTGTACTTAGGTGAGCACCAACACCATATTTCATACTTCTTCAGTAACAAAATTACTATTTATGAAGCAGACTACTATCATTTACCACTTTGGCATAGTCAATATTAGTAAATGCATCCATGTTTCATACTTTAGATATTGCATTCATTTATTGCTCTCTCAAATTATGTATAAAGTGACGAACAAAACTCAATGCATAAATCAAATTTGATCTTTTGTGAGCTAAGTACATTAATCTCTCTTCAAGTCTCAAGTATCTTCTTTTATCAACAGGTATCTAATTGGACTCAATATATAACTTTAAACCTTTTACTACTAGTGTTAATTGGTTGACGTGCTAATATATTAATATTTTGTAAAAGATGTCAAGTATATTTTCTTATCGAGATATGTAAAGAGTTTTTTATGAGATCAAGACACTCCAATTCTAAAAAAATATTTCAAAGGACCCGGACTTTTCATTTTAATTTATATGGACAAGTTATCTTATAGGGCTTTCTGTTATTCATAATCATTTTACATAACCACTATATCATCTATATATATAAAGAGTGGTAATTTTATCTTGTCTTTTTTTTTTCCAGGAATAATACAAGATCTAAATTACTCTTATGGTAGACAAAAGTTATGGTAGATTTTATGAACCTTTCAAACCATGCTCTCATATATTGTTCTAATCTATACAATGATCTCTTTAACCCACACACTTTTTTATTATGCCTTATAGCTTTCATGCATCTTGGTAAAAGATCGATGTTAATTTTCTTGAATAATTCACCAAAAAAATGCATTCTTCACATTGAGTTATTATAATGGCCAATTTAAGTTTGCAAATAAAGATAATAAGACTTGAATTGTGTTAATTTTAAATGAAGTACAATAGACTCAATGTGATCAATTCTATAGGTTTAAGAATTACCTTATTCTACTGATATTACTTTAAAGCATTCAATTACACCAATAAGCTTGTACTTTACCTTGCAAATCCAACTAGTTTCTTTCTTATTTAAGGATGAATGAGTTTGTAAGTTTTATTTCTTATAAGGATGTCAAAGAACAAATTTAACCTAAAAACTTAAGTTATTATGTGAGGTTACAATATATGATTTATATTATTCTCTAACACACCCATTTAAGTGAAAGTCTTTTGGACTTGAAACTTGCACATATTCATATTACCTTGTGTTTAATTTATATTAAATAAATGGAGATAGTGAGATTCAAACTTATAATCACTTGGTTATCAAGACTCTGATATCATGTTAAAGAACCAATTTAACTCAAAAGTTTAAACTATTAGATGAGTTTCTAAGATATATTTTATATTATTTTCTAGCAAAAAATTTTATCTTTTCGTTCATAATTTCTTTCCACCTTAGATCAACTAAGGCATCTTATACATTATTAGGAAAGAATACAATAGATAATTGAATTAAGAATAAAAGATTTAATTATAAAAAATAATTTCTAGATATATAATAACTCATAAGATATTTGAATTTACTAAAAAGTTTAGGTTCATATATGGGTTTGACAATACCTCTAGTGTGATAATTTGATAATTATCTGATTAATTTAAATATCAAGTGAAAGACATCTTCAACAAATGATTAGTTTGGTATGTCAGTTGTGAAGGACTCTAACTTTAACAAATCATTTGTTGGTGTCATATCTTCAGTGTTTAGGTGTTCATCACCACTTTAGTCCTAGATTATATCACTCAAATCCAATTCATTTTTTTTCTTTTTATTATCCTTCTAGCTTGTGAATCGTTACCTTTATTCTCCCTCATTATACCTATAAAAAACCTAAACTTATGTCATATACTAAACTTTTACTATCATATTTCTCCCATTATAATTATACAAAACCTAAAGGTGTGCCATTATAACATGTTCACTTCACCTTTGGATTTCATCAAGCTCACCTAGGTCATCCTTGTATTGTCATCAAAATGGTAATAAACTAATGCACTTCAAGTAGTGACTTTGGATGGATCTCAAATATCATAATGTATAATTATAAATAAATATGGGTTTTTAAATAAACTTTTAGAAATGAAGCATGGTGGTTCTTTACCAGTTCACAAACATCACATTGAAAACTAAAAATATCAAAACAAATTCAAATAAACTTTGAAATAATTTGTTTAAATAACCAAAACAAACCATATCCTATATGACAATGCTAAGACCATTGAATCATCTTCTTCTTCCCCTTAAAATATTTAAGTTTGATGTAATGTTTTGAACTTTTTGACATTGTCTTGTATTTTTAATGAAAGCCTTGGTTTCTTTTTTCTTTTTTCTTTTTTCTAGACATCATACTCATATTTGTTTTGGGTTTTGTATCAAGCTACTTATTCTTATATGTTATGCTCTAAAAAGATGAAGGCTAGACATGTTTGTTGAGATTTTTTGATTTCATATACACGGATTTAAAGTTAATTTTTTGACTAATGGGTTCTCTAAATAAGAACATTATAAAAGGATTTTATTCCTATTAAAAACATGGTATTAAAGCTAGGTTTTTGAAATCCTTAAACCACTAGATTTTTTCCTTCTTCTAATTATTATCTGATTTCCCCTTCCTTCTTTTAAAGTCTTTGAGTCCTTAAAAGGAAAAAAATTCATATTTAATATCTTTGATAAATTAAGAGAAACATATTTTGTATAAGTGTGATTTTCTAGAAAAAATAATAAGATTTGATAAAACTCGTAACTTCTTGAACAATAATTTTAAAGATCGATCAAATGCTTCGATAAGAGTTGTTCGTGGTCTGATTAAGTTGAAATTTTATTGGCACATTCATAACATAAGGTTCTATAATCTAAATAAATGGATATTTGATTTAGAGCTATGAATAGTAATCATAATTTTGTAATACATATAAAGTGAAGGAAAATTATTTTTTTATTGACTTGAATATCCTAAATTAGAGAGAGAAAGATCAACTCTAGATATGGATTCATCAAAACATAATGAGAAATTCATTTATGTGGCCAAGCTTTCCTATCAAGCTAAACATTATAAAGAAATGGTGGATATTATGAAGAAAATTATGAAACTTGATGTTGAATTAATTATAAGGGAGAGACGCCTTGCTCTCGATAGGTTACAAGAATGTAAAGAGGGGAATCATAGATGATCTTGTCATCAATTGAGTAGAAAAAAGTGTCAAAAGGAAATGAAACCAATGTGAAGAGGATTAAAAAGTATATAAAGAAAATGGAAGTAAAGTTAGCTGATACTTGTAATTATATTATAATTATGATTGATGAGAATCTTATTCCATCAACCAGGAATCCTTTTTTTAGTATAAGATGAAAGGTATTTATTACATATATCTAGTAGAATTTAAAAATGATAATGAAAGGGAAAAATGTAGTTTCTTAGTCGCTAAGGCATATAAGATTACAATAATAATTGCAAATTGAACTAGGCTACTAGCATAACAACAATAATGGTATTAATTGTCATAACTCAATTCTGGATTATTCCTCTAAAATCATTTTCTTTTTAAAATAAAAATAAAAATAAAGGTTGGCAACATAGAGGATGCATGCTGGGGAATTAAGCTGCAATTTTTGAAGAAAGTTCAACGCCTAATTGTACCCTATTATGCCTAAAAATAAAGAAAAAAAATGCAAATCCAAGGTTAAATTAAATGATGATTGGATGAATTTGTATAAAAATTAAGTCCAGGGATATAATTAATTTTTTAATAGGCCAATTTAATTTAATCATGGGCTAAATTGAATTTTAATTATGTTTAAGAATTAATTTGAGTCGAATTAAAGGATTTAATTAAGTGCAAGGATTTAATTATACTTTAAATGAGTCAAATTAATTTTATTTGAAGCTTAAATTGTAAAATATTAAGTTTAAAGGCCTAATTTTGGGTTAATTAAGAAGATTAAAATTTTAAGAGATGAAATTTAATTTTTACCAAGTTAATTGGATGAAATTAGGAGTCAAATTTTAAGAAAATTAAACTTTAGGGATCAATTAAAGAAATCCAAGACCAGTGATGATATCACAATAGGTGTGTAACTTTATGGCTCCAATTAAAGTTTATCAAGGCCTTAATTGAAAAATTTTAAGGTCAATTAGGGATTCAATTAAAAGCAATTGAAAGATGGAGGATTGAAATGAATTTTGACCAAAAATACGATTTTGACACTGTTTATTTTCTTTTTTAAATCCTTGAAATAGCTGGTTCGATTACCTACTTTATAGTTGTATTTAATGTACCTATATCCACCAAATTTATCAAAACTTGCACGAAACTGATCATTAGACATCCTCTACATTAAGTTATGGTCAGCACTAACTCACTAACAAATAAATGAACATGGCACCACCCTAAAGAGGCTAACTCAGGTAACCTACAACTACAGATTTGATAATTTGACAGTGTGCCATGCTTATTTTGAGCCAATAGTTGGGATCATTTTCATCTAAATCAAGGGCTGAAATTTTTCTCCAGCGTAAACAAGATTGCCCTCTTCCACTACCTATAAATAGAGGTGGATTTTATGGCCCGATAGGGGATAAAATTAGGTCTAAAATCAGCTAAAAAACTAGTTTTTCTATCGATTTCTACAAATTTTGTTCTTTCTTTCTATCTCCACCGTGACCTTCAACCACCACCACCATCAACGCTAGTCTTTCCACCATCAGCTCTACCATAGAAAGCCAACTCAACCACCAGCTGACCACCAAAAGCCACTATCGGTTTCTCCCTTCTCTCTGTAACCTCTCCCGCATGTTTTTTTCTTCCTTCTTTCTTCCTCTTCCAGCTATAGTCATTGTAGCCAACTTCACCGCCATTTCAACTGCTCGCTTCAAGTTGTCCTCCCTTACCAGCTAGCCATAATCGCCACGCTAGGTGGTCTACCACCCTTCCCCTAATCCTTTATCTTCCTCATGGAGTTGCACTATTTTGAATAGTGGACATGAATTATAATTCACGTTCACTACTCATGCAGTGGGTTATGTTATATATATATATATATATCTAAAAATTTTCAAAAAAAATGATGTCAAAAAAATTATGATTTTCTTATATATTTTTTATACCAATTTTGCATAATATTGGGTTGTGTATTTACACTGTAAAATATAAATCCAGTGTTAAAATACACTGTTTTCTCTGAAATTATAAAAAATTCTAAACATTTTCAAAAAATTATTTTGTTGCATGTGGCCAAATCCTTAAAATTGTATCTTTTTCATGTTTTTTTTTTAAATCCAAAGATGGATATCATAACTAGTTTATGATTATCCATTAGAATTTGGCCAACATGTCAAAAGAAATTCTCCAATCCTTTTTTTTTTAGAATCTAGTTATAGACTTTAATATTTGTGGGGTGTAAAATTACATGATGAAGTACACTATGAAGTATTAAAAATATAAGATGTAGAAATACAATACTAAAAATTAGACTTTAGAACGGTTAGGATATAACCCAACAAGGTAGACTTTCTCATGAAGAGAGATTTGCCTTGAATCTTAGAAAAGACCAACGAATAGAAACTCAACTTAGAAAAAAACAATCAAACAATAATGCAGCTTACCTTAGATAGGGTACACTAGAAGTGATGCGTCTTCCCCTTGCACAACTAATCCTTTACTCAAACTCATGTAGACCATATGTTCCTAGTGGCCATAATACTAGGTAGCGACTCCTAAATATTAATTATAATTTTATAATTAAATCCAAAAACCCTTCCTAATACACAACACCCCTCATCAAGAGGCATGACACAAGCCTCCGCCGCCGCTAGATGCTCACACACCCCGTGACATTGACAAGTGTACTTATAATTCTATCATTGTAATCAAATGAGACAAACCAAAAGTTGGTGTTACGAGCTTTTGGGACATCCAAAATGATGGGATCATATATAGGATTCATGAAAGAAAAATTTCAAGAAGACCTCAACTACAACAATTATAAAAACAAAAATAGAAGATGTTGTTGAAAAATAGTGGTTCATCTCTTAATTCATCCTAATAAAAATTTATTTTTACTACCAATAATACTTCAACCTTAGTCATTACAAAATGTTATTTGATCGTTACTAAAATATTATTTGAATTTAGATTATATTATTATAGTAATTCTATCATTAGATTATAACATGTTATCAGTTTTCCAAATAACCTCAACTTTAACTTTTTTATCTAAATTTCAAACTTATGTGTTTACGATCATCTAAATTAGACAAATGATTGATTATGGTACCAAGTGAGGGAAGCTATGTTACTTGGACTTCTTCAGCAACTTAATGATATTTGAATGCCGCGAAGAAACATAAAGTCTTACCTAAGGAGAAAAGTAATTTACTTTTATAATCCTAAAAGGAAATTTATACACCACCAATAAGTACTTGGATTTCATGTTTTTATAAAAAAAAATTATAAGAGAAATTACTCATAACATTCAATAATTTGATCAAAATTATACTTGCTTTTCATGTTTTTAAAATTATTGTTTACATCCTCAACCAACAAAATTTTTCAAATTTAACAAAATAACTAGATTACCATCATATATATTAAATTAAAAAACAAACAAACAACTCATTTAATACTCTCTTCAAGTAAAGATTTCTTTATTTTTCGCACAACATTTTCTCTCATAGCTAAGTTTAAAAACCCATGTTGTGTATAAAAAAAAATCCCAACAAATTTTCTTCATTTGCATATGTAAAATGAGTTTGAATGCTTACTAATTCTATATTTAGAAGAAAAAAAAAACTAGTCCTCTTGTTGAAGTTTAGGAAGAACATTAGTTTAGGAAAAACCCCAAATTAGTTAACAATAGAATTCCAAACCGACTTAGCCATCATCATCCTTACAAGCCTCCACTTGATTTCTTTTTCTTTAATAAATATAGTTCTGGGAAAGTATTGGTATTTATATCCTTAAACTGGATCCACTTCGCTCTTGATTTCTAAAACAAATAAAGCCTTAGCCACTATCCTTTTACCCTAAAAAAAAAAACAATAGAACAAAGTAATCTAAAGATGAATAGTATCATGATGATGTTCTCCATGATTGACTAAAAATATAATCTTGATTGGAAAAGGAACATATATCTGGCAGCTTATTCTTTTAGGGGAAAAGATCTTGTTTAAGGAGTCACCACATAGTATTATTGTCACTAGGAACCCTAACTAGTCAACAGAGATTCTATAGTCTGTGGCTGGTTACGCGAAAGGGAAGATGCTATCACCCCTTTAGCGTCTTACCTAAAGCAGACTACATTGTTGGTTTTGTCTAAAATTACTAAAGGTTTTATTTGTGTTATGTTTTTATGGTCATCCTGTAATATTCCTGACTCTAGTATTAGTGAATATTCGCCTATGAATATTTCCAACTCAGGCATTGGTAAACATTGTGTAACTCAAAAGGTACGGTATTTCTGACTCTAGCGTCAATAAATAAATCCGTAAAATTCTATATTAAACAAAAAAACTATTTTTTTTTATTTTCACTTTTTATTTATGTAGCCCTGTCTCAAAACTAAAAAAGAAAAGGGTCGGGTCACTAGTCCAAACCAGTAACCTAGTATGACCACTGTTGCATGCATGCGTGAACAATTCACGCATGCAAGCAATAATAATATGCTAATTAATTTTAGCAAACAAGGAAAGAAGGAGAACTCACATAGCATTGTTGCGACTTGGAGGCATAGTTGAGGGAGATGATCTAACACTGCTCTCAGTTGAAGATCTGGCCTGCCGCTCATGGCAGGGACAAGCTGCTATCATGAAGGAGAGTTTTTTATGTTGCTTTAACAGAGGCTGGAAGAATATCCTGTTGTCAATGGTTGGAGAAAAAGGTATTGTTTTTTCTGTTGGAAGAAAGATCTTCTGCCACTATTACTATGTTGATGAAGAAGCAAGGTTCCTTCTATAAAAAAAAAGTTGCACCACGAGTCTACTGGTATGGACGTTGCGGGTGTAGAAGGAAAATGAGCTACTATTGCTTTTGGAGCTCACAATGTTTATAGAAGAAAAGGCTACACCGCTAGAGGATAAGAAACTACATCACAGGACTTTGGTGTGGTGGCTAGACGTGAGGAGGAAGCTGAATGATGAGAGGCAAAGGTGACATTGTTTATTGCTATTGCGCTGCAATATTGGTGTTGCTCCAAATGCTAGATTGAAAAGAAGAGGGTTGCTGTTGAGTTTAGAGAAAAAACTGTCTCTGTTTTGCAACTGCTTATGGCTGGAACCATTGGGTCTTCAAGTGCTGATTCTCCATTGCTATTGGTAAATGGCTGAGGAAGAGAGAGAGTTGCTAATAGGGTAAAGCTGAGAGAGGGTTGGTTTGGGAGATGGTGATAATGGCTTCATTTGGCGGGGAAGGAAGGAATTGTGGCTGAAGAAGGTGGTGTAGAGAAAACAGAGAACTGGTTGAAGTGCGGCTGGTTTAAGAGAGAGAGAACAAAGGGTATTCTTTTAAAAGTAGGAGTGAGGGAGTGGTTATTGAAGTTGAGGAAGAGAGAAAAATAATTGAGGGGGGCGTTTAATGGCTGGTTTGAGACTAGAAAAAAAAAAGAGGAAAAAGCTGTGGGAGGTAGCAGTGATGGCTAGTCTACAATTCGACTGCGCCTTTTTGTTTTTATTTGTAAATGTCTTTTTTATATTTTTATAGGTTTTTGATAATGGTCTTCTCCCAGGGTTTCCTCTCTAATCATCTTTTTTTTCTTTATACACTAAGATCAGTATTTATAGTGCAAAAGTTTCATCGTGTGTAAGAAGTAAAGTCTCCATCAAACTCATTCTCATTTTTTGAAGTTCGAATTAGAATCAAATTCGAAAGCAGACAACTATTATTATCTTAAAGGTAAGGATTATCTTGAAAACAAGGATTATTTTGAAGGTAAGGATTATCTTGAGTATAAAAATAGAATGGAAAAAGCACATTGTAGTTCTTAGTTTTCACGCAAGTTTACGAATAACACTTTTCATCAAAATAAATTTATGATCTTTTAATGTTATATTTTAAACCCTGTAAAATTAAATTAAAAGCTAATGGGCCAAAATTAGGTTACAACAAGCAGAGCATTAGCCTCTAATTGACTTTATATCCCTTTTAGTCTAGGTTCTAGATAATAGACAGATGCAGAGCGGAGCTTCATCTCCTTATTCTATCACATTCTTACCCTTTCCTGTCTTAGACGTCTATAACTCTAATGGGCTCTGTCTATTATTTTTAGGTGTTAATGCACTAGAAAGTAAACTAGTGTGGTAAAGATCCAACCTACTATCATTTGATCTTCTAATTCTAATTAACCTAAACTATTATATATATGTATATATATATATACACACACACACACACACAAGAATTTTATCGTTGCAATCATAAAAACAAATTATAGGAATAGAGAAGGGAAAAAAAACATCATGTGGTATTTTATAAAGTGCCAATACAAATATTTATGTTTAGAAAAGTGATTAGTACTTAAAAGTGCATATTTTATCAAGGTTTTATATCATCTTTTTGCACTTGAAATATCAATAACTCCTTAACTAAAACATGTTTTATAATAATATATCTAATAATATAAGATACTTTTAATTTATGGTAAATGTTTATTTTAAATACAGGCTTATCATATAAATGAAAGAATTGATTGATGAATTTAATATCTGAAATTGAAAGGATAAAGAGATGGTCAAATTTAGAAAAGACATGTCAGTGCAATCTAAACCAGAACACTATTTGGTAATTGGGTCATATCTAGAGCTATAGATCTCAGATTAAGTCTATTTTATATGGATAGAAAGGTAAAATATAGGCCTACAACTTTCATATAGAGCCCAAGATCTAGAAAGACCATTTTCAAGTCCAAATTGGGATAATAATAAAAAAGTTTAAATTTATCTTCCAGCCTGAGCACTGTTCAGTGTTTCGCCCATATTTGAAGTTCTAAAAGTTCAAAAGACCTGAATGTTTTACACAAGAAAGCTGAGATAATTTCCTACAACTTTCATGTTTCAAGTAGCATCATTTTTTACGTTATAAATGATGTTTTGGGCAGACAATAGAAGATAAGGATTATCACTAAGTCAAAAGTTAGTCACCCCCTCATCAATTAGTCATCAAATCAATAGTTCTTAATTTTGACCTATAAAAGGAGGCATTTGCCATTCATTTAGGCATTTTGGTTTCTAGATGAAGATCATGCTCTTGCTTTCTCTTTTTGTATTTTTTGTAATGTTTATGCTTTGCTTTCATTAATATCAAGTGTATGTCTTTCATTTCTTTTCCTTTACTTAGTTAATTCTTATCTTATTAATGTTTTTATTTTTTTATTTATTTTTCTTTCTTTCATAATGTTTAGTTAAGTTTATTATGTCAAGGTGAAAATGTTACATTAATAGTGTAAGAATAAGTATAATGTAAACTTAATATGGACTTTAATATTTGATAACATGTTTTGTATTTGTTATCTTGTTCACTCTTTAATAATTTACTTTTTAAATGACGAATCTTGATTTATATTGTATAATACTTAGTACAACAAATGCTTGACACTTTCATAGTCCATACTGTATGGTATAACCGGCACCTGAGCTATAAAAGGAACTTGATTTGTTATTAACATAAGTTATAATCATGAATGCTTAACGAGATTTACAAGTATTAGCATTAATCGAATAAGATGACTAATGTAATCATGTTAAGAATCTATAATCAGATTGGAACATTCTTTATGTGTGATTTCCAATTGAATAATAAGAGTTTATACTATACTTGTTTGACATACCATTAGTGGATCCTCTAACCTTGACATTTATTGTTATTATTGTTTAATCCTTACATTAATATTCCATCTCAAAGTTCTCATCATACTTTTCTTCTTCTCCTTCTTTTGTTTTATTATTATTATTATTATTAGTATTACTACTAATATTATTTTTGTTGTTGTTGTATTATTTTCATCTATAATGTATACAATTAACCTTCCTGTGGTTTGACCCTGATTTTGTCAAGTTATTTATTACTCCGACACTCCTGCACTTGAAAAAAGACATTAATTTTTTCATCGTGTCAAAAAAAGAATGACATGCTAGTATCTTTTGAGAGCATTTTATTCATTAAATAAAAAATAATAGTAAACTTGTAAATAAACATGAGTATGGTGTTTAAAAATGTGATAAAAAATGTTTTTCAAAGTATTTTTTACTCGTAAACACATTACAATAATTTTTTGTTTTTTTTCTAAAAAATAATTTTTATATGAGTATATCAAAATATTCTAAAAATATATATAAAAAATTAAATTTAAAAAAATTAATATAGTAGATGGAGATCCTTTAACTTATTCCAAAAAAATTTCCACTCAAAATAGTTTAAAGAGGTAGAGACAACCTCATATAATGCTTACTATGACACCACTGATTAACTTAAGATATAAAAAGATGGTCATGTAGCTGACCTTTTTTTGGCATGGTCTAGCAACCTAAACTTAGATTGGGCCCATATAGGCAGGAAGTCATGGTAAGTTGGGAAAGGATATCATATAGAATAGACTTTTGAAGGGAAAAAAGCATGCATAAACATATTCTGAATAGATTTTGCATCATCAACTCATCACAAATTACTAGCATAGCAAAAAAGGATGGCATAACTTACAAAATACATCGTAAAGAGGTTTAATCTAGAGCTCTCAGGAGCTTGTTCGGCTTCAGCAGCCAGAGCTATCAACAATCCTTGAATTAATAGAATATGATGAATCAGGAAAGTCCCTTTAACAATAAAAAAAGTACTTCATTGAGTCTCTGAGATCTAAGAGATCTAGAACCTAACTCACTCTCTTTAGAGGTTTTTATCTCCGAAGTATTGGCTTTAGCAATAATTGCTGCAAATTGTTTCATAAAAAGCAGTTAAGTCTAGATAAAATTAATCAAATAAATCAAAACAAGGGTGTTATTTAGTATAACTATTAGAAGAAAAGGAGAAGGTATTGAAGGAATCAGAGGGGTGATATATAACTCATTTGCTGATATATTAGAAAGGAGCAGTTATATGATAAGATACATTAGTTGGAGAGATTACTATATAAATTCTTCTCACATCTCTACAAACAACATGATCAATATAAATCATGGGATTTTAACACATTAATATCTTAGGATTGAAATTCAATATAAATTCATAAGATAAGATGTCCAATTCTGATTTCTATTGCAAAACATATTTATTCTTCTAACTTAAATTTAATGTATCTTGTTAGTTATATTTGATCCTATAGCCTCAAGGAAAAAACCAATAATCTTTGTCTTTATTTAATATTCAATAAAATATAGTAACCCAAGTACATCTTTTGTTTTTGCTGACCAACAATTATCATGGTGAAAAAAAAATCGAATTAGTTTAACCCTGACTGAAATAGGATGAAATAAAAAAAGAACCAGAGGCATTTTCTCCCACTTTTACATTAGGAACAAAAAATGCACCTTTCTTCATCTTTGTATAATTTTAATTCACTCCATGCACTTTTCACACCCATCATACGTGTTTTTTCATTTACAATGTTGAAATGGCGTGAGAAAGAAGAAAAGAGAGGGAGAGAGGAAAAGCCACTAAGAACACAGGCTTTGATTTTGATACATTTAATATTGTTAATAAAATATCAATAAGACAAACCTTATGAAACCTTAAAATATCACTAGAAATGGCTAGAGTAGGCTCCAAGTGTCACTTAAAGACAATGGCACACTCACTCACCTTACATATCCAATACATGTTTTAGACATACAAAAAATAATGACGATTCATTTGGGCTTCAACCCAAATAATTTTTTTGTTTTATTGTTTGAGCTTTGACTCAATCAACCACTCACTCTCTCTCCTTCCTTGTTTTTACTTTTTTGTTCTTCTAACATTTTCTCTCTCCTTTTTTTCTTTTTTTCCCTACCAATAGAGTGTCCATTATGCACACATTGAAATATTGCTTCACTACGCCACCTATATATAATATTTTTTTATGATTAATTGACATATTCTCTATAAATATACACCTTTTCAAATTAACAAGTTGATAGTGAAAACATGAATCACTTTCCATACAACTCAACCAATACCTATAATGAGCATTAATGCTTTTACCAATCGTTAAATTATCTACATCTCGAGGTAAATATGACTAATGTCTATAAAAATCTTGGGTTATCAAGTAAACATAAGAGATAATTTTCACGACCTACTATATTTTCTCTCAATTCTTTGGCATATTATTCTTCTCATAAACATATTGATTTAAGTGTTGAAGAGTCTTTCATTCTATGATAAACTTATTTTTTCAAGAACAATAAAGCCAATATCCAAGTTCATAATCACGCCCACATGTCTTGATCCAAGATCACAACTAGTAGAAAACCAAATTTTTATATGAAGTTTTTTCATGAATTCATAAAGTTAGAAATTAAAATCCAATAAATAATTATATATAATTTATTGAATTCTTAGGTTTAAATTTTAGATCTTAGAAAATTTTATTACATTTTTTTTAATCTATCAATCAAAGTGAAGATGCATCTTTTCAAAATAAAACCTCATTGTAATTAACTAGTTTCTACAAAGATTTTTATATAGTAAAAAAAATCATATTGTTTAACAAAGTAGATAATTTATCTTAATATACTATTTTTAGGTTTAATAAATCATCATTCTCTTTAAGGTTTCTTCTAGCTAGGGTTTAGCTATAAGGAATCATCATTCCCTTTTAGTTTTTTTTTTATAATTTAATTATAATTGGTAAAGTGTCTCAAATAAACCTATAAATACTCTACTTTTTAGCATCTATAAAGCAATGAAACAACTAACTTTCTTGATAAATTAATTTGTTCAAATATAAACTTAAATATCTTAAGATCCACTCCTATGAGCTCAACAACAAAACTAGCTACGTCATGAGAATGTGCTATAAATAATGAGATGATATTGATAATAGAAGTGTATTTTGTTGCTCAACTTTTAATACTTTCTTAATTAAATATCAATTGCTTCTAATATGTTTTTTTAGTATAACTGCTCAATAAAATTTATGGTTTTCAAACTATAACTAATGATATTTTATAAGTTATATCTTGAGTCATTAGCTAATATATTATATCATTAATTCATATCTAAAAAAATCATCAATTATGTTCAACTTTTTATCTATAATTTTCTGTATAGAAAAACTATTAATGATATAAATTAAATAGAACATATTTGATCACTTTTCCAAAGGGATAAATTAATGTAATTATTCTTTTAGTAAGGATTAACATTGATATTTGTTTTAAATAAATTTTTCAATTAACCTTTTTTATGCCAAACTTAAATATGATTACTCTAACTTGTTGCATATTGAGATATTATCTCCTTATAAAAAGGTAAATCGAAATTGATTTGTTTAGAAAAGCTAAAAATTAGCAATATAAGTACAAGATGATTTTTTTATGTTATTTTTCATTTCTATGGTAATAATTGGGTAAAAATTATTTCTACAACTCAAAATGTTTCTTCTAATGTTCTCATGTTGATAATGCATTGACCAATTAATTAAGGTAAAAATTAGAAAGGACTTTAAAAAGAAAACGCAATAATTACATTAATTTGAGTATTTAAAAAAGTAATTGTTTCATTTACTTTCATATAAGAATTGATTATTATTTGACTTTACTAATATAGAGGATGGCATATTAATAAGTGACTCAAGCTATAACTTATAAGATACTATTAATTATAGGCTTGAGTACTATAAAATTTCTCACAAATACTCTATTGGAATTCTTTAGTTGTAATTCCACCATGGTTAAGAACTAGGTGCTCATGGGCTGGGCGGTGCTAGGAATTTTAGTCTAGAAGGCCAAATTAAGGAAAACATTCGGGGGGGGGG
>SRLM01000343.1:493693-657290 GCA_015708895.1 Populus ilicifolia
ATATATATATATATATATATATATATGTATGTATGTATGTATGTATATATGTAGAGAGAGAGAGAGAGAGCTAAAAATCTAATTTGTTAACGGGGCTGGAGATAAAAATATCTTACAAGGACCAACCCCGGTTTATAATTAAATTAAGATTAAATCTACCTAACAATATAAATAGCAAAAAAATAATCTAACTAACAATATGAATAGGAGAAAATATCTTCTATCCGAATTCTCTATCATGATAAAAAGAAATACATGCACAATTATAAATGTAAAGCATTTCTATTCATTTTAAGGTCAAAATTCACCAACAATCATTCACAAATTAGTTTATTTGTAATCACTCGCAATATTAGGATATCATGGCATCCACCCATCAATTAAAGAGTCTTGATCTACATGGGTACCATGTGGTAATTTTTCCCTCCCAAACAAGAAACGTATGTGTATTTTTTTATTTTTTATTTTTTATTTTTTCCAGGACTTTCTAACATAAGATAATAAGTTGAGCATCGCTATTATTAAGACAGGGAAAAAAANGGGGGGGGGGGGGGGTTTAACCATCGTTAGGGTTTAAATGACTCTTAGTAAAATAAGGACATTGATTTATTGAAATTGCCAGTGCATGATGTTACAACATGGATATGTCTCCACAATTTATTAACGAGAGTGATAGCGATCCTTTCTATTAATATACTTTTATTCCTGCAGTATACATATATGAATATCAAAAGCGAGCGTAAATAGTTTCATGGAGTCCCAGTTGTGGATTCAATTTCAATAGGAGTAGAACAACATGGGCAGCAGGACCCTGGAGGTGGAGGTGAGCAGCATACACAAGCTGGACATATTGGTCCAGATTGGAGACCTCCACACGCAAACACACAAACGTAAGATCAATAAGAAATGAGGTGTTGGTAATGAACAAAAAATGAATTCGAGAGAGAGCTACGTTTAAGTAAATAATCACCTCGATAATTCAAACGGCCTGCTTCAGCTGATGGCAATATCGGAGAGAGTACCATAGCAAAGATGAAGAGGGTCACCAAAATAGACGTCAGAGAGTTACCTGTCATTTTTGCCTTAGTTGTTGCTTACTGGTTGAATGAATAGATATGGTGTACATGATCCAGCTCTAAGCATGTGTTTATATAGGCTTGAAGTTGAGGATCCTGGACGACAGCATGGATGTCAAAAATGGTTGCGCGAAAACTTGTTTGAACAGCAAGTTTGGTTTCCCATTCTAGCTTGTTATTATTTATTATGCTGGCAACTTGATGGCAGCATGATCACTTACGCCCAGTATTCTAGTTGAAGTCGATTTCTAAATGCAGCGTTTTGTAACCAGCCACCTTCTTGGCTTCATTTTATACTAATTAAAACAATATTTGTTTATGTGTCTTAAAAATATTTTAAAAAATAATTTAATTTTTTTATGATTGTTTTGGGAGTGTAAACGGATCGCAGGAGAGAGTTTCATTTCTACTATTATTCTTGAATCGGCAAACAATGTCAATTCTAAGGCATGGATTCATAGCTGTACATGCAAGACTACAATTTTCTTTAGTTTCAGCCGCCAGATCTGACGCAATGTAGAGCTATGAATCCATGCATTAGAATTAGAAACACTCCTCTATATAGATAAATTAATCATCTATATTATATAGATAAAATATGGATCATGGAACTCATCCTCTTATCACCATCAACTCAGTTTTATTGTTTAGGATTACAAACACTCCTCTATGTAGATAAAAGCACGAAACTTTAATTTTTATTTAGGTGTAGTTAATAATAGAATAAAACATTATAATTAATTTAAAAGTATGTAGCAAACTTGAATTAAATTTTTACAAGATAAAAGCAATTAAAAATCTTCCTCCTCTTGTACTTGCTGAAAAATAGAGAAAAGCAGTCAAAAGTAAGAACATGCATGGATCACTTGGATTAGTAGAGCCCATAAATCAGCCACGCTAAAATCCCATGAAATGCTGGGCATGGAAAACTAGAGCACATGTAAAACTACTCTTCAATTAGAATTAGGGATCCTTTGATGTCTGAGGTTTATTTCTGCTGTAATCTTTTAATCGTTCATATATTTGAACTAGGAATTTAAGAAAAGACATGTTAAAAAATGTGCATGAAAGAATTATAATTTCTTATTCGTATAAACAACAAGAGCTTACATGAAAAGGCTTATAAAATCTTCAAGAAAACTCAAAGAACCGACAAGGATTAAAAAGATAGAAAATTTGGCGACTTCTTAAAAGTTTAAAGGCATAGAAAAGTAAGAAACAACATTGAATGACTCTTACAAAATTCGGTTCTTATTTAATTTGGTATATTATAAAATTAAATACATAAATTAAAAATATTTCTCTACTATAAATTCTATTAAAATTGTAGGGTAGAAACCCTTTGGCTTAATTAAAATTAAAATTTTGGGCTTTCCAAACCCATCATTGTGACTAATTCTACTACAAACTAACAGGCATTGCCTGCTACAAGGTATAGTATAGGACAAAAAACTGTTACTTGCCATAAAAATTAATTAATGAAGTCATGAAAAATGCACACGAAAATTGGGATTCCAGATGTTACGATCATGGATCAGGAAGTGTGCTCGGTTACTAGGATGATTGTTTCTGAAAATATAAGTTTTTTAATAAAATAAGAGATTTTTTTATGTTTAAATTAATATATATGTAAAAAAAATGATATCGAGAAAGCTAAGAAAAAATATGAGTATGAGAAAATGTTATATATAAAAATTTATTTAATTTACTTGATGATTTAAAATATTTATAGATAATGATTATATCAGTTTTTTTATATCAAAAATTATTAGTGAGAGTATTGAGATCTAACTTTGAAAAAGTATTTTACATATTATTAATAAAATATTTAATAAATATTAATGATATATAAATAATTATTGATAAAAAAAGATATTTAATTTGTATTACATGTGATGCTTGTTTGAACTATCAATTACTAACTGTTAAAAATAGTGTTTAGATAATAAAATATTTAATTATAAATTAAAATTTTGTGTGTAATGGGAGAGTACAATGCTTTTGTTTTAACTCATTAACAATTAAAAAGATATTTAGGTGTGTGTGGTGTGTGTAATGGACATTTTATATGGTGAAGAAGAGGTAAACAACATGAGATTAAGGTGAAGAGGAAGGATGTAGGAAAGGATAAGTTAAAAAATAAATGAATGATTATTTGGATTTTAGCTCAAACAACCATATAAAAGGACCACATAAAAGGTGAGTGGCCATTTGAGCGATAGCCCAAATAACCATAAAAAATGTGTGTATATTTGAGTTTTGACCTTAACATCTATTATTTTTTTTTTTAATGTGTGGTATGTGCAATACATCTACTAAGTGAGCGAGCACATCATTATTTTTAGATAGTATATTTGGCTTACTTGATAATTTTTTTTATGATTTTTCAAATTTAAATTAATCTTCTCTTTATCTTTCTAAGAAATTAAATGTTACAAAATTAAGCCTCTTTATCTTGTAAAAGGAAAATGCAAATGTTTTTTGGTCTAAGTTGAGTTTTTTTTTTCTCCATTCTATGTGGGCAATGACTTAAATGGAGTGACTTTTAAACGGCTATTGTTCTTTTAAATATAATTAAAAAAAATTGTAATTATAATAATAAAAAATATATTGAATATTTGCTATATATGATGAANAATATATTGAATATCTGTTATACATGATAAATTATTTAATCTTATATTAAATCCAGTTTTATATATATATATATATCAAGTTTATTTAAGAACTTCATGCCAATCTTAATGATCTACTAACAAAATAAAAACACATGAAATTTAATAGTATTTTTNATTATTATTATAGGCATATGATTTAGTGAGCCTATGAGTAGGATTACCAACAATAGATCATATTTGAAGCAGTAATTTGTTTCTTTCCATACGCACGCCAAAAAAAAAAAACTATAAAATTAAGGGAGGGAAGGGTTGGAACAGAAAGGAGTTCATTTGTTTGTAGACTCTCTAATGCACTTTAAATTTTTTGTTTTGTCAAAATTAACAAAAATTAGAACTAATTATCATTTTATTGTGATATTGTTTTCTCTAAAAAAAGATCACTAAACTAAAATTTTGGTTGATTTTTATATCAATAAAATAAAATGCAACCAATAACCTTTTATTTTATTTTATGAAAAACAAGAATTTTATTAACTTATTTAGCAAATAAAAACATGGGTAAACAAAGAAAAAAATAACTCAAAAAATTAAAAAATTGTATATAAACCAAACAAACTTAACTCACTTAATTGTTAAGTCAATAATAAAGACAAATCCAGTAAAATATAAATTCATGAAAGAAAATTATAACCATGCAACTAATTCAATTTTTATGTGAACTTGTTCAAATTATCCACTACATGGTTATTTTCTCAATAAACATTTAAAAAATTCTCAAAAAACAAAAAATCTTTAAAAACAACTATAAAAAATGTTATTGTTATATATGAGAAAATTAACGTGTTATATATTATGTTTAACCAGCTAAGAGTATTTCCATCTCAACTTTAGAGACAATAATGAATACTATTGTCAACTAGTAACTTTGAAGTAAGTTAATTATCAACTAGAGATTAATTTGATGGTAAATAACTTAAGGTTATTGCTAGGATGTTTGGAATTCTTGTATCTTTTTTTTTTAATTAGAAACCAATAAACTAAATGTTTTAAGCACCAAAATGAAAAACAAAAGCTAGTTGCAGATGGATAGAAGAAGCCAAGAAAATAGGCTATAACAATTGAAACAGAAGCACAAAACACATACTTAAAATAAAGGATTTAAAGCCATCAGTGTTATCAACTAAAAGATTGACTCAAAAACATACATACGATGAGACACAAGTTAAAAGCATGACAAAGACTACATGCTTAAGATAAAAAAAAAGTCATATATCAATAAAATATAAAGTTATAAAGCATAGAAAATCAAATTTAAAAGGTCTAAGCAACCAAATGTTCAAAAGATGATCACCTTGCTTTGTTAATTAATCAACCATTAGATTCCTTCACTAAAAACATAACATGAACAAACACAACACTTCAAAAGATTGATGGAGAGGTCAATAGATGCAAAAATCAAGGAGAAGAAATGAGGCTGAATTTCAATAAATTAACCATGAATAGTGATGTCGGGATGGTATGAAAATTATAAAGGGATACGTAACACATTAAAATAAATGATAGTATTTCATCCACCATCTAAGGTATAAAATCTAAGAGATATAGATGTTAATAAACTCATTATTTTAAAGTGTAAATCACTCACTACTTTAAAGATACAGCGTTAAAGGGAATAAGTCTATCACTCATAAAGTAGTTACAAAACTTGTTACATTACTAAAAGATTAAGTCAAAGATTTTTCCATTCAAATTATGCTAAAATTCTAAACCATTATCCAATGCTAGAGAAAAACTAAAATAACATTATTAAAACCCAAATGAATACACTGTTTTTTTTCTACACTATTGAAATCACACGAGAGAGGAGAAAGCAGAGAGGAAAAGCCACAAAGAACATATAGACTTTGATTTTGACGCATTTAATATTGTTAGGAAAAGATCAATGAGATAAACCTTATAAGACCTTAACATATCATTAGAAGTGGCCAGAGTGGGCTGCAATTGTCACATAAAAATAGTAGTGCAGTCACTCATCTTATATGTGCAGTACACGTTCTAGACATATAAAAAATAACTAAGATTCATTTGGGCTTCGAACCAATCAACCACTCACTCTTTCTCTCCTTATCCACTTTTATTTTTATTTTATTTTTTTATCTCTCACACATTCTCACTTCTCCTTTCTCACACAACTTCTACTTCTCCCTTTTTTTTCACCAATAAAGTGTTGATTATGAACACACTGGAATAATTTTTCACTTCATCACGCATGCAATATTTTTTATGATTAAATGATATATTCTCTACAAGTATACATTTTTTCTAGCTAATGATTGAAGTGAAAACATGAATCACTTTCCATACCAATCAATAACCTACTTCCTCTACTAATAATTATTTCTAGCAAACAAGTTGTTGACATCCACCAACCTTTTCACCAATAACAAATAAGGCACTACAACTAATAATGAACACCAAAGTTTTTAGCAATCGTGAGACTATATAAATCTTAAGGTAAGCATGACTAATGTTTATAAAAATCATGGGTCATCAAGTAAAAACAAGGAACAATTTTTACAACTAACTATATTTTCTCTAATAAATATATTGATTTAATTGTTGAAAAATCTTTCAATTCATGATGGACTTATTTTTTCAAGAACATATCTTGGCCCAGGCCCACATATTTTGATCCAAGATTGTAGCTAGTAGAAAACCAAATTTATATCTTAAGTTTTTTCACGCTTTCATGAACTTAGAAATTAAAATTCAATAAATAATTACATACAATTTATTGAATTTTTTAGGGTTAAATTTTAAATCGTAGGAAAATTTATTAGATAGTTTTTAAAATCTATCAAATCAAAGTGAAAATGCTATCTTTTTTAAAAAAAAATTCATTTTAATTAACAAGTTTACGTGAAGATGTTTTTATAATCAAATAAAAAAGAATTATATTGTTTAACAAAGTAGATAATTCTTAATATATTATTTTTAGGTCTATGAGAAATAATCATTTTCTTTTAGGTTTTTTCTAGCTGGGGTTTAGCTAAGATGAACCACCATTCCCCTTTAGTTTTGTTATAATTTAATTATAATTGATAAGGTGTTTCAAATAAACTTATAGATACTTTACTGTTTGCATCTATAAAACAATGAAATGACTTTTCTAGATAAACTAACTTGTTTTAATATGAACTCAAATATATAAACTGACTAGTTTTAATATGAACTCAAATATTTTAAAAGTTACTCCTATGAACCCAACAACAAGCCTAGCTTCGTCATGAGAGTATGCTATAAATAATAAGATGATATTGATAATAGGAGTATATTTTTATGCTCAACTTTTAATATTTTTTTAATTGAATATTAATTGCTTTTAATATGTTGTTTTGGTACAATTGCTTGATAAAATTTATGATTTTCAAGCTATAACTAATGATATTTTACGAGTTATATTTTGATATTTTGATGCATTAGCTAATATGTTGTATCATTAATTCATATCTAAAAACAATCATCAATTATGTTCAACTTTCTTTCTACGACTTTCAATCTAGAAAAACTGCTAATAATATAAATTAAATAGAAAAAAATCATTTTTTCAGATAGATAAATTAATATAATTATTTTTTTAGTGAGGATTAAACATTCTTATTGGTTTTAAATGAATTTTTCAATTAACCTTTTTTTTTCAATACAATTCTCCAACTTAAATATGATTAATCTAACAGGTTGCATATTGAGATATTTTCTCCTTACAAAAAAAAAAGGTAAATCAAAATTGATTCGTTTAGAAAAGTAAGAAATTAGCAATACAAGTAGAAGATGATATTTTTTTTAAATATTATTTTTCATTTCTATGGTAATAATTGGGTGATTATTATGATTGATTTAATTTAAAAAATAATATTTATGCTTGCATAACTCATTCATTTAAAATTAAATAAATTTGATATTAAGAAATAATCACTTTAAAGTGAGAAACGAAACCTTATAATCAAACTCAATCTATTACTATTAGTTATAACTTGAATATCATAGAATTTCTCAGAAATACTCTATTGTAATTCTTTCGGTGTGCTTGTAGTTGTAATTCCGCCATGGTTAAGAACTACGTCCTCATAGGTAGTGCTAGGGATTTTAGTTTGGGAAGTAAAAATTCTAGGGGGGCTAAATTTTTTATTTATTTTTTATTTTTTATTTTTAGAGCTAAAACTCTAATTTGTTAAAGGTGCCTGGAGAAAAACAATTTCTTACAAGGACCAAGCCTCCTAATTAATTCTGCCCCGGTATATAATTAAATTAAGATTAAATCAAAATTCACCAACGATCATTTACAAATTAGTTTATTTGTAATCACTCGCAATATTAGGATATCATGGCACCCACCAATCATTAAAGAGTCTTGATCTACATAGGAACCATGCGGTAATTTTTCCCTCCCAAACAAGAAACGTATATGTATTTTTTATTTTATTTTTTTTGCAGGACTTTCTAACATAAGATAATAAGTTGAGCATAGCTATTAATAAGACCAAAAAATAAAAAGAAGGCTTAAGCGTCGTTAGGGTTTAAATGACTCTTACTAAATAAGGACATTGATTTATTGAAATTGCCGGTGCATGATGATACAACATGGTTATGTCTCCACAGTTTATTAACGAGAGTGATAGCGATCCTTTCTATTCATATACTAATTTATTCCTGCAGTATACATATATGAATATCATAAGCGCACGTAAATAGTTTCATGGAGTCCCAGTTGTGGATTCAGTTGCAACAGGAGTAGAACAACATGGGCAGCAGGACCCTGGAGGTGGAGGTGAGCAGCATACACAAGCTGGACATATTGGTCCAGATTGGAGACCTCCACACGCAAACACACAAACGTAAGATCAATAAGAAATGAGGTGTTGGTAATGAACAAAAAATGAATTCGAGAGAGAGCTACGTTTAAGTAAATAATCACCTCGATAATTCAAACGGCCTGCTTCAGCTGATGGCAATATCGGAGAGAGTACCATAGCAAAGATGAAGAGGGTCACCAAAATAGACTTCAGAGAGTTACCTGTCATTTTTGCCGTAGTTGTTGCTTACTGGTTGAATGAATAGGTATGGTGTGCATGATCTAGCTCTCAGCATGTGTTTATATAGGCTTGAAGTTGAGGATCCTGGACGCCAGCATACATGTCAAAAATGGTTGCGCGAAGACTTGTTTGAACAGCAAGCTTGGTTTCCCATTCTAGCTTGTTATTATTTATTATGTTGGCAACTTGAAGGCAGCTCGATCACTTAAGTCCAGTAGTCTATAACATTTTAAATAAAATAAAATTATTTTTAATAGGAACACATCAAAATAATTCAAAAATGTATAAAAAAATTCATTTTAAATAAATATTTGTTTTTGTATCTTAAAAAAATTAAAATTTCTATAATTATTTTTGGAGTGTAAACGGATCACAAGAGACGGTTTAATTTCTACTATTATTCTTGAATCGGCAAGCAATGTCAATTCTAACGGATGGATTCAAAGCTGTACATGCAAGACTACAATTTTCTTTTGTCTAAGCCGCCTCGTCTGCCGCAATATAGAGCCTGCTTGAATTTCTAAAATATTACGAGCTACACGAAATTAGGGAAGGAAAAACCACAAATTGCTGCAAAAAAGGCTTAATTAAGCAACTTGAGAGGTCAAGCAGACCAATTTCGAAGTCAGAAGTCTTATTAGCTTCTCTATGATGAATTTCCATAGTCCAATCGGAAGCGTGTAATCACTGCTTCCTCATTCAATTAAAAATGGTGACAATTTTTCAATAATTATATCAATATTTTGACTAAGATGTCCAATGATATTTCAAACAATTGGCTTTATCAACATTTATTTAACTTCAAAAATAATTATATCAGTTTTGCTGGTAATTATAACAAAATATTATCCGCATTTATAAACATTTGTTACAAACACCTTTTTTAAGATAAATAACTCATCTATCTTAATTAAGATAAATTACTCCTCTATCTTAGTCAAGGGAGGGAAGAGTTGAAGCAGAAAGGAGTTCGTTTGTTGTAAACTCTCTAATGCACTCTTAATTTTTGTTTTGCTAAAATTAACAAAGATCAGAACTAATTGTGATTTTACTATGATATTTTTCTCTCCAAAGAAGATCAACTAAGCTGAAATTTTGCTTAATATTTATATCAATAAAATGCTAACCAGTAAATTTTTATTTTATTTCATGAAAACAAGAATTTTATTAACTCATTTAGCCAATAAAAACATGGCTAAACAGAAAAAGAAGAGTAACAAAAAATTAACTCAAAAAATTTATAAACTACACATGAACCAAACAAACTTAACTCACTTTATTATTAAGTGACAAATTAAATAAAATATAAATTAATAAAATAAAATTACAACCATACAACTAATTCAATTTTTCTATGAACTTGGTGAAATTATTATATATGATAAAATTAACTTCCATCTTAATTTTAGAGACAATAATGGATACTAATGCCAACTAGCAACTTTTAAGCAAATTAATTATCAACTAGAGATTAATTTGATGGTAAATAACTCATATTAGAATGAAAATATTCGGAATCATTTTCATCTTTGCAAAAACAAAGGAAAAGAAGGAAATTCTTTTTATTAGAAGCCAATAGATTAAATGTTTTCAGCATCAAAATAAAAAACAAAAGTTAGTTACAGATGGATAGAAGAAGCCGAGAAAAAAAAACGATAACAAATGAAATAGAAGTAGAAAGCGTACTTCTTAAAATAGAGAACTTAAAGCCAATAGTGTTATCAACTTAAAGATATAGCCCACCGATATACAGGTAATGAGATACAAGCTAAAAATATATTGAAAATTTTTGACTTAAGATAAAGAAAGTCATATATTAATCAAACGCAAAGTTACAGAGTGTAAAAAACCAAAATTAAAAAGTATGAGCAACCAAATGTTTAAAAGATAGCCACCCTACTCTATTAATCAATCAACCTTTGCATTTCTTCTCTAAGGACATGAACAAACACAACACTCCAAAGGATTGATAAGAGGTTAATAAAAGCAAAAATCAAGGAGAAGAAAATAGGGCTAGATTTCAATAAATTAACCATGCATAGTAATGCCATAATGATATGAAAATTGCAAAGGTATATGGTTTCACTTACAACTTAAGGTACAAAATCTAAGAGATACATATATAAATAAAATCATTACTTTAAAAATACCGATCACTTACCACTTTAAAGATATAGAGTTAAGGAAATAGGTCCATCACTCACAAAAAAATTACAAAACTTGTTAGATTGCTAAAAGATCAAGTTAAAGATTTTTTAATTTAGATTGTGCTAAACTATCTGGATACATAATCTAATTCAACATTATATACTTGGAAGAATCATCCAAGTATAGAGAAATACCAAAATAACATTATTAAAACTCAAATAAATAACTTTGAAAAAAAAATAAAACTAGATAAATATTAACAAGCTTGTATTTTTTACTTCGAAAATTGGGATTCCAGATGTTACGATCATGGATCAGGAAGTGTGTACTCGGTTACTAGGATGATTGTTTCTGAAAATATAAGGTTTTTAATAAAATAAGATATTTTTTATGTTTAAATTAATATATATGTCAAAAAAATGATATCGAGAAAACTAAGAAAAAATTTGAGTTTGAAAAAATGTTACATATAAAAATTTATTTAATTTACTTAATGATTTAAAATATTTATAGATATTGATTATATCAGTTTTTTTGTATAAAAATTTATTAGTGAGAATATCGAGATCTAACTTTGAAAAAGTATTTTTACATATCATTAATAAAATATTTAATAAATATTAATGATATATAAATAATTATTAATAAAAAATATTTAATTTGCATTACATGTGATGCTTGTTTGAACTATCAATTACTAACTTGTTTGAACTATCAATTACTAACTGTAAAAAATAGTGTTTAGATAATAAAATATTTAATTATAAATTAAGATGTTGGGTGTTGTAAAAAATAGTGTTTAGATAATAAAATATTTAATTATAAATTAAGATGTTGGGTGTAATGAGAGAGTACAATGCTTGTGTTCTAACTCATTGACAATTAAAAATATATTTAGATGTGTGTGGTGTGTGTAATGGACATTTTATATGGTGAAGAAGAGGTAAACAACATGAGATCAAGGTGAAGAGGAAGGATACGGGAAAGGGTAAGTTAAAAAATAAATAAGTGATCATTTGGATTTCAGCCAAAATAACCATAAAAAAGATGAGTTGTTATTTGAGCGATAGCCTAAATAACCATAAAAAATACATGTATATTTGAGCTTTGACCTCAACATCCTTTTTTTTTGTAATGTGTGGTATATGCATTACATCTACTAGGGGAGTGAGCACATCATTATTTTTAGATAGTGTGTTTGGCTTACTTGATATTTTTTGTGATTTTTCAAATTTAAATTAATCTTTTCTTTATCTTTCTAAAACTTTAAATGTTACAAAATTAAGCACCCAATGTCTTGTGCCTTGTAAAAGAAAAATGCAAATATTTTTTGGCCTAGGTTGAGCTTTTTTTTCTCCACTCTAAGTGGGCAGTGGCTCAAATAGAGCGACTTTTAAACGGCTATTATTCTTTTAAACATAATTAAAAAAAGTTGTAATTATAATAATAAAAAATATATTGAATATCTGTTATACATGATAAATTATTTAATCTTATATTAAATCCAGTTTTATATATATATATATATCAAGTTTATTTAAGAACTTCATGCCAATCTTAATGAGCTACTAACAAAATAAAAACACATGAAATTTAATAGTATTTTTATTATTATTATTATAGGTATATGATTTAGTGAGCCTATGAGTAGGATTACAAACAATAGATCATATTTGAAGTAGTAATTTGTTTCTTTCCATGCACACGCTAAAATGAAAAGAAAAAAGGAAAACAAAACTATAGAATTAAGGGAGGGAAGGGTTGGAACAGAAAGGTGTTCATTTGTTTGTAGACTCTCTAATGCACTTTTAATTTTTTATTTTGTCAAAATTAACAAAAATCAAAACTAATTATCATTTTATTGTGATATTGTTTTCTCTAAAAAAAGATCAACTAAACTAAAATTTTGGTTGATTTTTATATCAATAAAATAAAATGAAACCAATAACCTTTTATTTTATTTTATGGAAAACAAGAATTTTATTAAATTATTTAGCAAATAAAAACATGGCTAAACAAAGAAAAAAATAACTCAAAAAATTAAAAAACTATATATAAACTAAACAAACTGAAATCATTTAATTGTTAAGTCAATAAAGGAGACAAATCAAGTAAAATATAAATTTATGAAAGAAAATTATAACCATGCAACTAATTCAATTTTTATGTGAACTTGTTCAAATTATCCACTACATGGTTATTTTTTTTAATAAACATCTATAAAATGAAAAAGTATGAGCAACCAAATGTTTAAAAGATAGCCACCCTACTCTGTTAATCAATCAACCTTTGCATTCTTTCTCTAAGGACATGAACAAACACAACACTCCAAAGGATTGATAAGAGGTTAATAAAAGCAAAAATCAAGGAGAAGAAAATAGGGCTAGATTTCAATAAATTAACCATGCATAGTAATGCCATAATGATATGAAAATTGTAAAGATATATGGTTTCACTTACAACTTAAGGTACAAAATCTAAAAAATACATATGTAAATAAAATCATTACTTTAAAAATACCGATTGCTTACCACTTTAAAGATATAGAGTTAAGGAAATAGGTCCATCACTCACAAAGAAATTACAAAACTTGTTAGATTGCTAAAAGATAAAGTTAAAGATTTTTTAATTCAGATTGTGCTAAACTATCTAGATACATAATCTAATTCAATATTATATACTTGGAAGAATCATCCAAGTATAGAGAAATACCAAAATAACATTATTAAAACTCAAATAAATAACTTTGAAAAAAAATAAAACTAGATAAATATTAACAAGCTTGTATTTTTTACTTCTTAAAAATACAAATAGACACTTCAAAATTTTTAACAAGCATAACTTTTTATGCAAAACTCCAATACATATATGGATTGATCATTTATAAAGATGACACTCAAAGTTTAAAATCTCATAGGATAACCTTATTTTCTCATGCAATGAGGACATGAAAATTTGGTCTCAAAACTGGCTTATGCGCTAACATTAAACATCAACAATTACTTTATCTATTTGTATTGTCAACCCAAACTCAAGTAGCTCGATATTAATAGAACCTTTTAAGGCCATGCTCATGTCAAGTTTTCATGGTTGAGAAAAACTCATGCTCGAGTTTGTATTGTTCTTTCCATGGTCTTATAGATGTCCCATTAAAACTCTTTGATAATCCTTTATGTAAGCATTGAACTAGAATCCTTTAACACCAATTACATTACTTTTCATGCAATATATTTTCCTTCAATTATCATGAGAGAACAACTTAACTACTTCACCTTTATTCAGTTTACTGTGTTCTAAACTAATAAAAGTTATTTATAGAATGTTGTTGGAAACATTGACAAGTTCATTCTTTTTCTGTCCAAAAATGTCAACTTTAACCATATTAATTCTAGAATCCTCCTTCATCATAAATGAGGCATATCCTCCTAAATTTCCTTTATCAAGACCCACTTCTAGAATCACCTCCTTATTGATATAACAATTATTTCATTAGCATACTTAGGCTTATCATAGACCAAGATTTCTACATTGAAATCTTCTCTTTTAATAGCATCTTTCTCATACTTATTAGATTTCAATAGTTGATTCCAATTCATAAAAGATCTATAATCATAAAGATTTTAGCTTCTTCATCACTTATTTGTTGCTGAATTTTCTCTTGTGTATAAAAAGGATGCTTCCTTTGATCATTATTATTAGAAGAATTATCGTTAAAATCGTTTTGTTGCCTTTAAATGATAGGATTAACATACTCCAATTTATAGTCTTGATTCTCAAATTGGTAATGACGCTCTTAGAGTTGCCTTCTCATTTGATCAATTTAAATCCATAAACTTCTCTTTTAGATTCTTGCACATAATGTCCATGAAAAATATGGTTTTAAATTCAAATCAATTTAAATCTATAGACTTTCCTTTTAGATTCTTGCATACAATGTCCATGAAAAATATAGTTTTAAAATATGGTTTTAAATTCAAACCTCTGATACTAAATTGATACCAAATGGCATGAAATTTGCGAAGAAATAAGTAACACATGCAAATAAACACTCTAAGGTAAAAGCCTAAAAGATATAACTATGAATAAACTTACTATTCTAAAGATACATATGACTTACCACTTTAAAGATATGACGTAAGTTTATTATTCAAAAAGAAGATACAAAACTTGTTAAATTGTCAAAAGACCAAGTCAAAAACTTTTCAATTCAAATTACATCAAAAGATCTAGATATATGATCTCATTCAACATTATATACTTGAAATAGCCTTTTAAATTTAGAAAAACATCAAAACAACATAATTAATATCTAAATAAATGACTTTGATGGGCAAATATTAACTAGTACATGCTTTCTATTTATTAAAAACATAAGAACATATATCTATATAAACTCTAATGTATATAATACAAAGATAACCTTTAAAATTTAAAAAACTAAATAAAATAAGTTTATGACTTATGTAAACATGAAAATGTAGTCTCAAAATTTGCCCATGACTTATGTAAACATCATCAAAGATTTCATCCATTTAAATTCAGCACATCAACATCACTATAACCTTTTGAAGACTCTTGTGTCACGTATGCCACCCTTTTCATTTTAAGCAGTGTCTCATCCAATCTAATAAACACAAAGGAAAGAAAATTTCCATTAATCAAAATTTTATGACAAGTACTAGAGTGATGAGACATCACCTCATTACCCTTTTTGGACCCACAGACCTTTTCATCTCAAATAAATCGATAGCAACACACGTAAAAATGGCCATCTCACGCGAGATCATGGTGTTCAACAAAGAAACACCTCAAGTCCTTGCAGGAAGGTGGCTTGGGTCGTTGCTTTTATTCTTGGACGGGGTATTTTCTGTGTTCATCCCCAGAGTGTTCTTCACCGCCTCAGCTGCTCCATGGGCCACGCTCTTCACTTGCTCCCCAGTCTGGAAAAAAAAAAACAATTCCATTTTCTTTATTATTGAACTATAATTGGTTTGGAATGATTAGTTACATTTTCTTTACTATTGAACTATAATTGGTCCATTCCAAAAATAATTATGGGCTCGATCTCATCTTAGTAATGTCTTCTGGTACTGTATATTCTGAGAGAAACTATAGTTTTATTTTGTAAATTTTAATCAAAATGTGCTCTCTGATTTAATCCTTGCACGTAGCTGAAGTCGTTGAACTTGAATAATCATAATGATGAGCATGGTGGTGATCAATAATAGTAATAACGTGAAAGTAGAAAACAAAACAAAGTAGTGTGGGCAATATTGCCTGTTGAAGGAAGCTGGAAGCCTGGGCAGTATAGGAGCTGTCTTGGGTAAATTGGTAACGTTCCTCGCACTGGTTCAAAAAATCATCCTTCCTGGCCTGTAAAGAAAAGGACACACACATACATTAGATTAAATAAATTAAGCACATTCTCGTAAAAGAAGCACAACAAAAAAATGGAAATTCACCAGCTTGACAGGTTAGTCGTCGGCACTGTAAGCGCTGCCATGACCTTGGTTTGCCATCATCTTTCTTTCTTACTTCTTTTATGGATGAATTAAGGATGTAAATTGATGGAGGAAATGAAGAGATTGGGATGAAATTTATAGCAAAAACATGCCCTCAACTTGTCGAGTTAAAATCATATGGTTTTTTTTTTTTTATTCACGTGGGGTGTCCGGGCCAGCTTGCGCGCACCACGACTAATCCTCACAGCCCACTGAATACCCTGCAAACTCAGTAGGCATATAAGGCACTGCGATGGTGACAGGCGTGCACGCTACGGTTCAAACCCAGGTGCAGTGGAAGAAAACAAGCCTCTTTCACTATTAGACAAGACCCTTGTTGCAAAAATCATATGATTTTGCAAGCACATGTCATGGTATGAGACTAACAGTTTCAGTACGGGGTGCGGAATGTTTTCAGGGAATTTTCTTTTTTTTTTTTGATTTACGTGGGGTATCCGGGCCATTTTCAGAGAATTTTCTTAGTCAACAGGGAGGAGCCCTTGGCTTAGAGTCTGGAAAAGGCTTGGCTCTGAAATAATTATGCCTTCTGGTTAACTAGGTTTCACTATAGTACTTACAGTGAAAAAACATATTTAATGTCTTACAAATTTTATTTATCGCAAAATTCTGGTGTGCTATTACAATATAGAAAACATGACAAATGACATCAAGTGAATTAAACGCAATTAATTATTTTTTCTTTCAATAAAGATATTTGTCATTTACTGTGAAGAAACATGTTACTTGGGATTGAAGAGTGAAATGAATATTTTGTTATTTTTAAAATAAACTAAATAATTAGTTATTAAATATAAAACAGTGGTTTTGCCAAGTTAATGCGGGTGGACTGAGACCTAATCCCTTGACTGGGTGAGCTGGATTTAAGAACTATGCCTTCCATATTTAGAGAGCACACGTCGGTTAATGGACCTCTTGTTTAATATTAATGTTTTTTTTTCTATCTCCTTTCCTTGACTTTGACGCATGACCCTTCAAATTTTTAAAACACCACTCAAGTTTATTTTTTTATATATATTTTGTCCATTTTCTTTAGATTATTAATTTTTTATATTAAATTATTTATAAAATTAGATTTTTTTTTCAATTTTATTATTTTTCATTCTTTATTAATTTCATTAAATGTTTTTTTAAAAAAACTTAAATTAAATTAAATTATATTATAAAATATAAGATGAGATGCTCGGTCATTATAAATTTTCACTTAAAAAAAAACATTCTTACGAAAATATTTTCCATCAAAATGAAAAAGAAATGAACGAATAACAATGTTAGGCATTGATTAAATTTTGTTTTTCTTTTTAGTTTATATCATTATTGTTTTTTATAAATATTTTTTTATTTATTTTTGTTGTTTTATATTCAGTGAACTATACTTCTAATAAAAGAAATATTTTTAACGTTAAAAACAAATGAATTAGAAAATATAATTTTGCAAAAAAAATGCATTATTTCTCTATAATTTTTTTTATATAATACCTATTATTATTATTATATTATGAAATAAAAATATATTAAAAACATTATTAAACTTGATTGGATCTATAACCCGACTAATAGGATAAACAGGTTAAACTAGTTTTACCTGGATTAATATAAAATAATGAAAACAATATTATTTAAAAAAAATAAAGTCACATCAGTTTTTAATTGAATATTCTAAGTCACATCAGTTAAAGGATTAATTAAATTATACTATGTTAACTTTCACTATATTTAATTAATCTGAGCTGAATTAAAGGTGGAATTAACCGGATTTAATTGCATTAGTAAAACATTAAAAGGAAAAAAACCATGGCCAGGAGGCCTGTGTTTTGAGCTAGCAGTGGGATATGACCCAAAATAAACTAATCAAATAGTTTAAATTATTCTTTCTTCTGAAAAATGTAGTTAATTAGTCAACAACAGTTATATTATACGTTACAATTATATATATTATTATTCATTTACCGTAATCCTTTCATATTAAAAGTTGTTCACACGACTTTTTATAGTATTTGTTTTTTCTTATAAGCTTACATTTTGGTCATTTAACTTAATTTCATTTAAATTTTATAATTTAAAAGTTAAGTTTTATCTATTGGGATCTATTTTGACTTGCATGCTTGGATATGTCTTATATGTCATAGAATATCTTAATATTAAATTAAATATCAATTTTAGGAAATAAAATTTGATGTTATTGTTAAAAATCAAAAGGTCAAGGTCCAAAATTAACATAAGAAAAAAGAGCTTTTTCCACTTACATAATTCAAAAATACATGGGAAAGTTCAATCTAGTCCCTCATACATTTTCCATATTTGGTCCTTGTTCGTTTAACCTTTATATTTTATTTACAAGATTTTATTTATTTATTTATTTGAAAAGAAAGAGGATGGAGAAAAGCTCATATGGACAAATTTCAACCATAAAAAACTATTATTTTGGTGTTTATAAATTTATTTTTAAAAGGAGAACTTAATGAAGGGGGAGTGCTTGAAAAAACTTGATAATTTTTTATTTGATTTGATTTTTATTTTTAGTATTATCAAAATGTGTTTCATAGTTAGAAATGTCATAACTAGAAATGGGGTTTTAGCGGTTTATAAGATATTTTTTATATTTTAAGTTAAAAATGTTTGAGATTTTAATTTTTAAAGTCTAAAACTTATATCATAACTCTCCAGTCACATCAACTATCACTGTTAAGTGAAAAATATTAGAAACTAATGACATGTTATCTATTTTACTATAAACTATTACATTGGACACCAAAAAAAGGCACATAGGCCTAGGCTTTAAAATTTCAGGATAAAAGCATGGGGCTATTCCTTTACTCCTATTCTTTTGTAGATCGATCTTGATTTTTTTTATTTGGTTTTTTTTTATATTTAATAATAATATTCACCTTATATAAATTTATTAAAATATTATTTAAATGATTATCCAATTAGAATATATTTTTCAAATAATATTAGAGCTTTTTTGTGGTATTATTAAAAATTACTTTCTAGCTAATTATACATGAACCTCTTAGGAAATAATTTAAAAAAAATATTCATGAATATTCAATATGAATAAATATATATTATTTATTTTTTTCTCAAGTTTATTATTCTTATTTTTTAATACAATCATGTGAAAATTATTGATTGTTTTTATTTCAAAACAATCCTCTTGATATATATATATATATATATATATGCATGTTTTTTGGAGGAAAAGAAAACATGTGAATAAGAAAAGGGAGTTTTGATTAAGAGATATACTCTTCCTTCTTATTTCAAGTTATTATAATTTTTTAAAATACTTATTTTAATTGCCTTCTTTTTTATTCAATAAAATTTAATGTTAATAAAAACAAGATATGCTTTTATGAAAACAAAAAAAAAACATACATGAATAATAAAAGAGAATTTATAATAAAAGCACACTCTTTTTTTCTTTAGGATTTAAATCATTGCCTCCTTATAATTCTTTTGTTTTCTACAACATGGATTGATTTTTCATTTTAATTTTTAATTGGAGTTAATAACTGTTTTATGATTCACAGGTTCATGTATTTTTTTTAATTTATTTTATTAAACATAAACATTGTGTGGTTCAAGTTCCTTATTAAAAACAATCATGATTTAAAAAAAAAAACATATTCATAATGCCACACCTTCTTCTCTTGAATTAAAGATTAACATGAAATCCTTCTTGATACATCGTCCACTAAGTGACTATAGATGTAATAATCATGCATGCCTTCAATTGACCAAATAGAAATAAATATGAAGGAATTATTGTACTTATAAAAGTGGTTATGGAAACAAGTAAAAATAATGCAATCTTTTAAATATGGAAGAGAGTAGAATATTCCTCACCCAATTGATATATACAACAAACACACACACACTAGATTGTCTGTTTTGTTATACATATATATATAGAAGACAAATTGTTTAGAAATTCAAATATCCAATGAAATAAAATTAAACAAAATTGTTTTAAACTTCTTTATTTTTATGTATTTATATTTTCTCTTATTTGTCACATTTTTATTATTATCAAAATATTCATCGAATGAAAAATAATATCTTAAAAAATAAAACAAAAAAATTAATTTGAAAACCCTACAAAGTAAAGTAAATGTAGAAAAAATCACAAAAAAAAAAACAATTGTAAAAGCAGAGCCTAGGCTCGTCTTAGCGCCTAACATGCCTGCCCCTTCGAATAAAGGTTAGACGTAAGGGCTTTCTAGCCCATGCTCACGCTTCTGGGTCATTTTAATTTTTTTTCGTAATCTTGATTTGTTTCTCTGGACAAGATTAAGGTCTGAAATAATTATCATTAAATTTTTCCTTGTTGAATGAAACCGTTGACACTAAAATTGATGACTTTTATAGCTGATATTCTCTCTCTCCAATCGGAACTCAACAACTTTTCCTATTATCTCTCGTTTACAGGGACAAAAATGTAAAGAAATGAACTTTTGGATCAAATTTGAAATTACAAAAATTATAAGGTTTATAAAGGTAGAAAGATAAGCACGAGGATGAAAAACAATTCCCCCCTCCCAATTTTATATATATTGGCCCAGAGTTTCTTCTTGTTTTATACTTTTGTTCCTTTTTATTAGATTTTTTTTCTCCTAAAAATTTAACAAATAATTAGGTATCAAGTTAGATATAAAAGAATGCAATTAAAAAAAAAGGAAAAAACTACTGTAGATTTTTAATGTTGTTTACTATATTATAGTATATTTAGTAATATAAAAAATTAAAAACTGCAATCAATGAAAGTCAAAGCATAAATTGAAGGAATAAATTGAAAAATATAATATGCACAAATTAGAATTAAAGAGTTAAATTGTAAACAAACAAAACTCAATCAAAAGAGAAAAGGACCAAAATCAAAACAAAAGGAATGGATTCTAAAACACTAATAAAAAATAGGGACAGATTTAGGAGAACTAAAAATATAAAAGTAAAAAAAATAAAAAATTAAAACAATAAGGACTAAAGTAAAAAATTAAAATAATAAACACTGAAATAAAAAACATAATATATCAGAAATTGTAATTGAATGGAAAATTTAAATAAACAAAACAAAACAAAACCTCTATAAAAGGAATATGGGCAAAATAAAAAATTCAAAAAATAAAAATTGAAATTGAAACATAACAAACAAAGAGGACAATTGTACATTTTTGTTGTTAAGAGATAGAAAGGAAAAAAAACCAAAAAAAATATCACTAACGACAATTCAACAATTATTAGACTACACGCGTCATACTATATAGAAAAGTGCATGGTTGTATTTAGTGAGATAATAGATAACTAGGTTTAGTTACTGAGCAACGTCTCATACGCCACCTAAATGATACGAACACTACTAACTCATTGATGCTTAGGAAATACACATCAGCAAAAAATTTAATGAAAAAATAAAAAGTAAAAATATTAAAACACCCTTATAATCCTTTTAATTATATAAAATGACCTTGTGAAAAAATCAAAAAATCTCTAAAAACAAAGCTTTATTTTATCTTTTCTAAAGTTAAAAGCATTATTTTATTGTACATAGAAATTGGAAAAACCTGAAAGACCCATGTCTAGCAACTCATCTTTATATTTTCTTTTTTTTCTTTTTATCTTGGAAGCAGTATTATATTATTATGAATATTGTAAAAAGCCAAGAAAGCTCATGGTCAATAGCTCTAAATTTTGTCGACTCTAAAGGTAAAAGAGTATTTTACTATATGAAAAAATTTAAAAAGACACATACACTAAAAAAAAATATTTATATAACCACTGAGTCAAAGGAGAAGATCAAAATGCTCCTCCATCAAAAGCCTAAATTTAAGCCACTAAAAGGTAAAAGGATAATTTCACTATAAGAATAATCTATATAGAGAGCTATAATGAAATCCCCGCACCATTTAGCTTTCTTTATAATACACACACACACATACATACACACATCACTATTTTCAAAAAAGATTTTAAAAAAAAAATTAACATGGTATCACTTGGGATTTGGCTAAGCATTAACTTATTAGATTGATCATTTTCACTTCCAAACTCAGCTATATATAAAATCCGACTCAAACTAAATTCCTGATTATCAAGTAATTGGGTTGACCTTATTTAACTTAGCTAGACTAAGTTTAATAACATTGCTTTAAACGTTTCATCTTTGCTTTAACTTAAGGATAGTTATAAAATTCAACCCAACTGGTTAACCTAGGCAACCCAAGGCCTTAGTTAGGTTTCAAATTACAAAAACTCACACTTGTAATTAGTTTAGTCAAACCCAGGTGACTTGATGTAACCTAGGTGAGCCAGACATCTTTTTTTTTTTAATAAACCTTAAAAATATAAAATTAATTTATGAATAAATAGTCTCACATATCTTTTTTTATAGCCTATATCACATGTGTAGGGCGTCACGGTGACCATCCTTTCAAGGAGGATCTTTATTGTGAATGGTGAAAAGAATAAGGAACTCTTAATCTTTATTAGTAAAAAGAAATGGATTCGTCTCTTAGTATTTTGCTCACTATAAACCCTAACTAGTTTCAGAGTTTGGATAAGAGGATTGATTCTGTATATGGAAGATATATCACCCCTATTACAACTTACCTAAAGAAAGTTGCTTTGTTTGTTTGTCTGATATAAACTAAAGTATTATTGTGTTTTTTAACCGTTGGTATGTTTAAAGTTTAAGAAAAGTTATCATATGTAAGAAGATCATTATCTTATCATGTTAAAACATAATTGTTCTAATGTTTCTCTTCTTCTTTTTTCTGTTTTTTATTCCTTTAATACCTATTCTTATGTTTAGTAAGCCAATAACCTCTGAATAGTAGCCCAGACTGCCACTTTTCCATATTTGTTTCATATTGTTATTTCACTTATTGGAAAGGTCTTCCTTTTCCTTCCAAGCTCTTTAGTTAGTAAAAGCCTTGTTAAGATTTCATAAATCTCGTCCTCTATTTCTTTAATTTTTATTAATGGTGATAATTGTGTAATTCTAATTGTATTTTATTTTTCTATATAAAATTATGCTTTCAAATAGTTGGTGCATTTTACAAATGGCTTATTATCTTCATGTATGATTTGAAACTTACTCACATTTTAAAGTAACAACTTTTAATGCTGACACGAGGGAATTCAACCATTCTCATGAATTCAATCATTTCCAAAAAAAGACATTATAATTTCAGATTGTATTCACTACAAATAACATTGTTTGAACAATCATAAAGTCCACTTTTAAATTGACTCCTATCATTTCTTTAGCTTGTAAGATTTTTCTAGAGAACCTACTTATTTATACTCTAGTTGATTTCAAGTCTTCCAATGTTTCTCTAATTACCTCTAACATACTTAAAGGCATATATATTCATAGAAGTGTCATTATCAACCAATATTCTTCTTATTTCCTTTCCTTTAATTTTAGCACATAAATACAAGGGTTTCACATAGATAGGCTTATTAGCATATATTTTATCAAGCAAAACTTTCAAAGTTGTTGCAAAACCCATAACACCTTTTTTCTTAGCTCTTATATCCCTAACTAGTTCTTACTAGTATACTTCTTAATTAGAATTATTTGTTATCACTTCATAGGGTGTTATATATCTATCAATAATATATCATTTCAATATTGTAACCTCAGTATTATAATTGGTAAACTATTTAGGGATGAGAGTCACCTTGCTATATTCTGTCATGTTATCTATGAAGAAATCATCTTTATTTAAAAAAAAAACATAAAACATATTGTATTTTTTATTTTTCATGATTAATGAGATACCTTTAATTAGTTTTTTTCTAGTTTTTTTGTCTTAATTTGTTTAATTTTCATTTGAATATATGTCCTTGTCATCCATTTGAATAATCAAGTTATCATTTATCTAATTAATAACACTCTATAACTTTTTTTTCTAGATCCAATGCTTTCCTTTTCTTCATGTAGTTACAAAGTATTGTTGTTTTTATTCTTTGTAGTCTTTTCTGTATAGTTCTTGATACATCTCTTGGTCAATTTTTCTTTTAACTTTTATCAGCCCATCTTTTTTCTTTGGATTTAACCTTAGTTCAACATTCTCTTAAACTCAATATTAGGTCTTTCCTTAAAAATTTATTTTATGGATACCTTCTTCTTTGCCTCAACTTCTCTTTCAACTTTTTTTTTATTCTCATTGGTTTTTTCATTTTAGAATGATCCAAACTAGATTATCCTTATAGAGCATACCATGATTAGAAAACCATATCTCCTTGTGAGTCTTTTTTAGTATGTATACCCCAAGACACCAATTCTTTTTTTCATAGTTGAACTAAAATCATTGCACATGGTTTTTGCAATGAGTTGTGTATTTTTTTAATAGTATCTTTATCGTTGGTAATTATATAACCATATTCCTTGCTAAAGTTCCTTCTAGATAAGTCATCTCATCCATATTCAACCTTTATGTTAATACTAGTCATCTTTTTTACATCATTTTATGTCTTAGAAGCCAACTCAAGTCTGTCTACTCTAGAATTTACATATATTCCTTATTGAGGCTTATCACTTCATTCACAATTTTTCCTCTAACAAATCTCTTGAATATTGCATGTTTATCAATAGTATGTCTTATAGGCATATGTCATCCACATAATTCTTCAGTATCTTATGTCGTAAATCTAAGTATTTAATCTGTTACCAAAGCATTAAATAGCTCATTTGTTACAACAGTCACACAAGTGACACCCTGAGACAATCAAATATCATTAGCAATATTTATCATATTAGTTGACAGTGTATTGATGAAAGAAAAAAGGGTTGTTATTAATTCCTATTGTTTCATTTTTATTAGGAAACCTAATATGTTTTGATTCTATCAAATCTTAAATTTCATTTCTAAATATTGTATAATTATTTATGGAATGGTCAATAACCTTAACCTCATGCCATTTATAATAATTTTTCCCTTCAATTCTTAATCATTCATTTATTTATATTTTTTTCATTTTAATCATTTTGTTTGCTAACAATTAATCAAAATATCATCAGCTTGATTTATATCAATGAATAATATCTTTTTTCATTTGACCTCAAAGATCTTACAACTTTACCATTCTTTTTTATTAATGTATTATAAACTAATAGCTCTCCATTTATGAACCTTGCAACATTTACATCTACTATTTCTTGATAATAAGTTCCATAAATTGAGATTTTTTTTTTATTTTCTCTCTTAGTAAACTCTCGTACTTAGAAACTCATACCCCTAACTCATATATATTTTTGAATTCCATCCCTTCTAATTTCTTTCTCAATTCCCATTCTAGACCTTGTTATACAATCGTTACAGATCCCTTTTTAGGAATCCTAGACCAATACTTTTCTTTAGCCTTCATAAATATATCTAAATACTACTCCATAATCTTTACAAGGTATTGTTTTAGTTTTTCTAGAAAAATATATCTCTAGAATATTGTTTTATATAAACAAGTGAATGCATTTCTCCTTAATGAATTTAGAAACAATCTTAACTTTAAAATCTTTACAAGGTGTTGTTTTTGTTTTTCTAAAAAAGTTTGTCTCTAGAATTTTGTTTTATATATCAAGTAAATGCATTTCATTAATGAATTTAGAAAAAATCTCAACTTTAAAAATATAAAATCAGCAACTTCTCTATATTGATAGATGAATCTAAATATGTGTTCCAGAGTAGATATTGACCTTTAACCATTGAACAACGTAAAATCTAGGGATCTAAAATTAAAGGGATAAAGATATGTTTTATCTATGTAGTCTTAATAAGGGTTATAGGTTAGTCTATAACTTTGTTGAACTTTTAGACCATAAGCCTATTTAACTACCTTTAAAATATATTTTAGATTAATAATACTTAGTAAGGTATTAAACTCTAAATTGCTTGGTATCATTTTTTAGCTCGTGTTTCTTAGTGAAATATTTTTATAATTTATAGTCCTTGCTTTTGAATTACTTTCATGACTATAGATTTTTCTAAATTTATTCTAGGTTCTAATGAGAAGTTACTTTTTAAGTTGAACTATTTTGGTTAAATTAGTTTTTTACTAACTAACTTAGGATCTGTTTTCTTAAAGTTTTATTCTTTGACCTTCTTATTATCTATGTGGCTTTTTACTTTAACTACCACATGTTTAGATATATTATTAACTATTTTTATTATCTTCTGTTAAAGTCAAATATTATTTAATCATTTCTTTTGGCACTTAACTTAAGATTAACTTATTTCAATGTTATAACTTCTTAACAAGAAACTTTATTGAAGTTACATAGTTTTTCAAAACTTCCTTTTAAGTTTCTTCTAAAGCTTTCTGTTAAATTCCTTTCACAAATCTGTCTTTTCCTAATATTAGAATCTAGGATAGTATAAGTTGACCTATCATTCATTACTACAATCACATTGTAATAATTATGAGAAATTTTTATTCTTGTTTTATGTTTTTCCTTTATTTCATCAACGAAATGTTGATATTTTTTATTAATGGTTCTATTAGTTTCCTCTAATCTCTACTCAAGATATGCATATTTCTCTTCTAATGACATATATATGTCTCTCTCCTTTTCTTTTTCTAACTCTATTTCCTGAAAAGTTGGTATTTCATGTTCTGTTCCAATAAGAACATTAATTAACTCCTTTTTCTCTTCTAAATTTCCTAGAAATTTTGATTTCTTTATGCCATAATTCTAAAGAATTAATTTGACAATCCCACTATGGTAGCTAATTATTTGTTATAGGTTTTTTTTTGCCTGTCTCAATTAAAAAGATTATGCAACTTAAGATTAAAGTTTTAAGTTAATTGGTTTGAACTCTGGATTTAATCTGAGATCTACTCATATAATTTTAAATTTATATTATAAAGTTATATGAGTATCGATATGATTCAATCCACCTTCACACAGATAATAGTTGAATTAAAAAGGCAATCAAATAATTAAAACAACTTGAATGTAAAATAAACTCAATAACTTAGGATAAAAAAAGAATACTTACATTTACAGAGTGGTTCATACTTTGATGATATTCAAGAATTGAAACTCTTGAACAAAGGAGCATCTTTTTGATATTTTTGGTTTATGAAATTGAAATTGTAAGTATACTGATTATTACAAAAGGAATTGCAAGCCTACCTATTCTATCACCCATTGTTTTATTGCCTACAAGCTATTATTGCTTTCAGGTTTGAAAGGTCGCAAGAACTCAATAAAACTGCAATGCAATAATTTGATTTTTTATTAAATTGTTGATGATGATATTTTTTACAATTTGTTTTATGCAGTGATGTCCACTACCAATTACCTTTTACCATTCAAGGTTCTCCACTAACTATTTATTAACTGCTAATAACTTTCTATTTTTTTGAGTATTTTTCCACGATCTCACATTCATAATAAATGGCTTGTTATATGTATTGGTATAATGATGCGTGCATGTCACTTCTTTTATATGTGACAATAACCCTTATTTTCTAAGTTTCTTTTAATTAATTCAATTATCATATAGTTATAATATAACTTATCTATCTATTTCCCATAAAAACTTGTAATATAACACTAGTCATGGAATAACTCTCTTTATCTATTTCCCATAAAAACGTATAATACAACTCTAGCAATGGACGGTTCATGAGAAAGTTTATCGTTGGACAAGCGCCCTCAGATGGAAGAATTACCCCGTGCAGCCATAAATTACCAAAAGGGGAGCGGCTGCTTTACGCAGGTTCGATTTTTACTGTTTTAAGTGGTTTGTCTCGTATTTCGTAGAAGAGAAGATACAAATGTGGTTCTTCAAAATGTCATCAAGCAACACCTGCTCTACAAAGGAAAACAAAAGTGATAAAAGGTACAATAGTAAATACGATCAAGCCTATGGTGTAATATTTCTCTTGCACACATACATCAGAAAAACCAGGTTGGTCTTCAAAACCTGACATATGTTTCTACTCATAAGAGAGATTTCCGAATTATCTTTGTGCTCCCTGGAAAATGCTTATAGTAGTTCCCTCATGATGTCAAGCAATTCAATGACCACTGGACATCAACAAAGAGATTGTGCAGCTACTCTACAGTGGAATTAATAGCCCTTAATTCTAGGACGACATCAACTGTCAAATGTTGTCAAAAAGGCAACCAGTATAGGCTTCAATAATGCCATCACTCACTCATGCCATCAATTCCTTCAATATCACTAAGTCCATCAGACGCTTCCTCCTCTTTGCTGTCTTGATCAGTTTCCATGGCATCTTCAGATTCCTCATCATCACTTTCATCATTGTCCTCGTAAATTACAGGAATTACTGTATGACTTTCATCTGATGCATCATCAACAACCTGTTTGCAGGAGAAAAGGAAAAACGAAAGAAAGAAACAAATGATCACGTTGTCAATAAATCAAGCTGCATTAGCCACTATCTGCATAATACCCCACAAAAACATACCCCTGCGTAGAGAAAGTCTATGCAACTTGACAATTGAAGAGCTGACTGGAAAGTTGACACCCGGGATTCAATGAGCTGAATAAAACCAACATGCTTCATATTAACACGTCAAGAGGAATTATATGGTGATCATCCAATTAGATTTAATAGCACGTAATAATGCAAGCATCACCACGTCAAAAAGATGTTAGATACACCATAATCTACAATGAAATTTTAAATGGAACTCGGATTCAATTATGACCAAGTAAATGGAACTCAACACTCCATCAGTAAAGAATAGTCTAATATCTGCATTGAAATTTTAAGGAAAGCCAATATCTGATAGTCTCAACTATATTACAAATGAAAAACAACTCGATAATCAAGGAAGGGACAAATAATTGGTTAAAATACAAAAGGAAGTTCAAAGTGTATGGATTGGCATGAATTTACAGATGAAAAAGGGTTTTTTTTTTTTTTTTTTTTTTTTTTTCACCNTTTTTTTTTTTTGCTATGCATCACCATCAGAGTCTTTCCAGGGTGAAGTTCTCATTTTCACCTGATATAAGGAATTCAAAGCATGTAAAGAAGATTCCTGAGACATTATCCCAGTTGAATGTTGAAGAAGTAAACTTCTTAGCCAAGGAAGAGCACACGCCAAGATTGCACCCCTGGAACAAAAACACATTACGTAAGACCTGACAATAAGATATTTTTGGTTCAAATCCAACAGTACTTTTCTGTCCCCCCTTTAAGAATTGTAAGATTAAAGAGAGAAGTTCAATGAAATCCAAAAACTAAATACAAATTTGAAAGATTCATGGACAGATAAGACTGCCAGATTCACCAGATACAACTTGATAAGAAAAATAATTATCCACCTAGAGTGAATTATGGATAGAAGAGACTGTAAGAGCTTAAGCACATCAGATGGATTGAGCAGTGAGATTGAATTTGCAATAACCTGTAAACAGAAAATCTCCAAGTTATGTACCAGTACATTTTGTTTCTTGATAAAAACCTGCTTAGTGAAAACATATGTGAAAAGACGTGAGCACCCAACTTTTTGGTGAGCATAATAGCAATTGGTTTCACACTAGAGTAAACCTCCTGTAGGTGATGTTCAGCATTAACATATCTAAAGTGGAGAAAACAACCTTCTCATCTTGGGTGTATAAGCAATCTAATAGAAGAGCACGATCATCAGCACGCAATGCTTGCTTAAGAAGAATGTTAACAGAGTCAGCACTTGGAGGCTTTGCATGAGGAGGTGATTCTTCTATCTCAAGGCTGTTGGTTTTGCCATTATCTTGTAGAGTTATACCAGCAAGTTTTTCACCCATGGTCGGCTCAGATACATCATACTCAACAAGGACTCCATCAGTACCTGCACCGTGATCTATACCAGTCAAGTGAATGTGTGAGCATGCATTAGTATTCAATCCAGTAATAAAAAAAATTAGTTGTCAGGCATTTGTGTCACACTAACACTCCTGGTGGTTCCAATGAATAGGATAAAACACTAGCAGGTGCTGAATGTAAGTATTTGACTAGAATTGATATTGTCACCTTCCACGCATGTAAGACCGTGAAAATAAATATTGCAAGGGTTCAACTCCTTTCTTCTTGCTAGAATTACATGCTTGATCAGCACCACCACAGTGAAGGCAGAGTGATCTGAGTTACAAGGCTAATTTCAACATTGGAGTAGATAAGAAAACTTGAGAACCTAATCCCACAATAATCCTCTTTTGCCAAATATTTTTCATTGACTATTAGATTGCTATTTAGTTCATAAAACCTGTCTTCAGTCAAAGCTAATGGCCCTCATTGAAAAGTACCTATCTCTAATAACTTCCATTACAGTGAATCCTCTTTTTCCAATCAGAGCCAAAATAAATAAAAAAGAAAAGGAATGAAGCTGTATGATAGTAGGACTACCGGGCTAACCATTACCTCAAAATTGTTATTATCGGCTTCTGATTAAGTAAATGAAACCTAAAACTAAATCCAATTGCATAAACAGAGGACCTATCATCTTATCGAGTCAAAATATTTGTCTTTCAAGTGCTAAACATAATAAGCCATGTATTTTGTAAGTTATGCAAAGGAATTGCAGACAACACAAACAAGGAACAGTAAGCAGAATTAAAAATCAACTGTATGACAATCCATACCAGTATCAATTGTGTCTTCCACATCAGATGCAGCACGTTTCTTCTTCTTTGATTTTCTAGCTTTAGTCAAGGCAACTGCTGCTTCTGATTCTACATTTTGGACATCTACACAGTTTCCTCATTATAATAACACGAAACACCAAGAATAAACAATTTTAAGAGTTTCCCATGAAATGATGTTACCTAACTGTTTTGGTGCAGCAGCAACATCATCAACCTGGAGTAGAGTAAACTTGAGGGGCTTTGTTTTCTTCTTCTTGTGGATGCTGAAGTCAGCAAGGATTTGGCCATCTTCCAGCTGTTTTCCTGCAAAGATTAGGCATTGCTGGTCTGGTGGGATGTCTTCCTCATCTTTGATTTTGGCCTTTACACAGTGCACGGTGTCTGAAGACTCCATCCCCAGTGTTAGGGTCTTTCCCGTTACCATTTTCACCAAAATCTGCATTTTTTCCTCGGTTTTTTATGCTAACAGGGAGGCAACAGAATACAAGAAAAGGTTTCTCCAGCTACAGTTCACCAGTTCACTGCTGGTTCAGTGCAGCTTCAGCCTATTCAATTTTTCAATCGTATAGGACTTGTAAAACTTCAAGAGAGAGAAGTTTGCAATAGCACCTAAATTTCAACAAGTCATCAAACTACTAAACATCCAAATTTCTAATGTTCAAATACAAAACACACACAAATAAGTGAAATAACACAAGTTTAATGAAAAATTAAAGCATGAAACAACACTTGACCATGCAATTTAACGCTACATGTCCAAACATTACATTGCCATCAACATAGGCTAAAAAGGAAAAGTGAACTAAGTAGCAACCTCCATTCCACTGTTTGATGCCATGAATCCTGCAATTCTACAGGAGTTGGCATTCATATTAGAGGTGAGGTTCATTATTTATCTGTTTCCAATGTTAAATGGGAGCTCCAAAAAGTTTAATACTTGCTCTACGCTTTAAATAATGCTATATATCACAATATTGAGAACACAAGTGCAGCACGAGTACCCATTTCCCTGCTCCAATTCCAGGTTCTATCTATGAAAAAGATTGAAATTCCACCTGACTATAAAAATCAGCATACATGAGGAATAATCCTAATTTAGGAAATTGGATTACAAAGTACTAATATAGTGCCGGCAAAACTACCGGCTATGAATACATTAGTCCTATTTAATAGAATCTCAAATAACTCTTCCATGAATACATTACCAGCTATACCATTACTCCAATCCCATTTTTAGCACTACTGGAAAATCAACCCAAAGATTGGTAAACTTGGCCAGCAATGGAATTTGATTGAACCCATTCTAATTCTAGTGAGCATTACAAGATGAAGAAAGCCCAAAATGGGAATATATCTTGATGAGTTTGCTTGCTAGTTAACATAAACTGGCGATACATCATAAAGACATTGAACAGAATTAATTTAGTATTGACTTTATTCATGCCTGGAATGCAGCAGAGGGAAACCTTTGCAACATGTTTTCATAGTTTTGATTACTTTTTTTTCCTTAAGGGGAAAAAAAGCTTCTTGACTAGCATAAGAAACTAGACGCTATGAACTAGGAAGTACCTCAGCGAGCAGAAGAAAAATTCTTCTAGCAATCCTTCCAAAAAGTCTTCACGTACGAAAATCTAACAAGGAAATTATCTTCCCGATCGTGATCTTTCTTGATGAATTATGAACAATTGAATGGGATGTTTTCTTTCTCTTTTTTTTTTTTTTAATTTCTTAGGGTGCGGCCTAAGTTAAGCTAGCTGAATTGAAATTAGGTTTTCCAGGCGCTCCAAACGACGTCGTTTCGATCATTCAAGTTAAATTGCCTTTCTATTTTATTTCAGTCTTTGAGTGGGAATCGGATTCAACATTTTCAAACAGTCCAGATTGACACAAACACAAACACAAACACAAAGGCAGTTGTGTCATAGAATGGGCTTTGGGCCTAAGACTAATAATCCAAACACTCAAAATTTTGTTTGGGCCTTTGCTATTACCGACCACATCGAGGATTTTTGCACCGACCTTGGATTAAAAAAAAAAAGCCGGTAACTAATTGTGCTATAAATATACCCATTAGTAACGATCAAGCCGTGTTGTGCTCTTATTTGATAAGCCAAGCCGTTTCTCTCGGATCTTCAGGTGACTTAGACTTCCTCTTTCAACTGAACTAGTTATTATCTTGTTGCATGTCTATGATGTGGTTTGCTTGACGAAATTCTCATCTCGTATTCCTGCCTGTTGCTTTTGATGCCATGCATTCCTCACTCATGGTGTTCGTGCATGTTCAGAGGGATCACAAGCTTCTCTCCCGGCTCCAAGTTGTAGCTATTAAATCTATAAATCTTATGGTTTTTGTATTAGTAAAATTGTCTTTTCTTTTATTGTTTCAGTTGAGCTGACTTTGGTCTCTGCTGCTTCTCACATCTGCTTAGAGTTGGTTGGCTTGTTCGAAGAAAATCGATCAACTGCTTGGTATTTAAGTTATGCCATCTTTTTTAATGATATTTGAGATTCTATTTGTCCAGTATTTGCTGCTTATTTGTTAGTGCATCTGACTTGCTAATGAAAACTAGCCACAAAAGATAATGGGGTATGTTTCAAGTAATTCCAGAAAAAATCAATTTTTAAAAAGATGTAATGTGTTCTCAAGGACAAAGAATATGTTGTTGTTGTTGTGTTTCTCCTTTGGACCATAGTTTTGGGTAATGATTGTTCTATCTCACACTTTATACAGGACAATAATAGTGATGAACACTCTCTTGAAATCTTTAACAAATAATATTTACTAACACGAGGAATGTGACTTCCTGCTGTATGTTTGTAAGACCATTGCTTTCTTAATTTGTTGTGTTATTTGGGTAAATAAATGGTTTCTTGGATTTAATTACTATTTTCTTCGAGTTACATTTTATTTTGTATTGTTTTATTATTGCTTTTCATATGTTTAAAGCTAAACTCAATTCACTGATTACATGTTTTTCGTGTGATTATCAAGGGATCATATTCTTTTTAAGAGAAAGGTGAGTTCTAAGTTTCTCAAAATGCCAACGGATAGAAGAGTCGATCGTTTGTCATCTGATCGGTCTAGGTCATCGCCTTACCCTTGGAGTTCAAAAAATACTGAGCATTTCAAAACCCAAGGCTCATTGGGGTCGGATGAGAATATCCAAAAATGGGAGAATGTCAGGTGCCCCGTCCCTGTGGACCATCGACGTGATAAAGGTGACGAGAGGTCATTGAGATCGACCCAAGATGTCAAAGAATGGGAAGAAATTAGGTGCCCCATTTACATGGAACATCCCCACAATGCTGTTCTCTTACAATGTTCTTCCTTTGGCAAAGGCTGCCGGCCTTACATGTGCAATACTAGCTATCGCCACGCAAATTGCCTTGACCAATTCCGCAAGTCTAATGTGTCATCTCCATCCGTGGAATTTTTGCATGAAACTCCTGCTGTTTCCAATAGAACAGGGGGAGAATTGCAAGTGCTTGGGCAAACGGGGCATAAAGAGAGTGAGCCGCAGCCTAAGCTTTGGTGCCCTCTGTGTCGAGGAGAAATCTATGGATGGACTGTCGTAAAGCCTGCGCGAGAATTCATGAACTCCAAGGTACGGAGTTGTTCTTGGGAGATTTGTGATTTTAGTGGGAGTTATTCAGAACTTAGAAAGCACGCAAGGTCTGACCATCCTTTCATCCGCCCATCAGAGGTGGACATCCACCGAAAACATGACTGGGACAACTTTGAGTATGAAAGAGATGTCGCGGACATTGTTGCTACGCTCGGTTTAACAAGAGAGGAACAAGAGGAGCTTGGTAGAGATTTTGACGACCTCCCTGCTATGGTCAGCCCAAATGAAGAAGAAGATGAGGAGAATGAAGACAGAAATAGAGGAGATTCTTATCAGGTTGGGAGAACTTCTAACCTAAAGGACCGACCTGTTGTACTCCTCCGTTTTGAACTCGAGATGTCGCCAGAAGACCATGATATGGAGACTAGCCATAACAGGAGGCAAACCAACAATTTCAGATGGAACAGAAACATGTCACCATCAGGCTATGAAAGTGGGGCTAGTTATTCTAATAGACGAACCAACAACAATTTTAGACGGAACAACAGTTCTAGGAGTAACGTTCCAGAGAGGATGCTGCATGATCTGAACAGCCATAGTCATACCAACAGACGAACCAACAATACTAGATGGAACAGCAGTTCTAGGAATAACGATCCAGAGCGGATGCGACATGGTCTAAATAGCCATAGGCAGAATGATGGTTTCAGTAGAAATGGTAACAATTTCAGATGGAACAGAAACATGTCACCATCAGGCTATGAAAGGGGGGCTAGTTATTCTAATAGACGAACCAACAACAATTTTAGACGGAACAACAGTTCTAGGAGTAATGTTCCAGAGAGGGTGCTGCATGATCTGAACAGCCATAGTCATGCCAACAGACGAACCAACAATACTAGATGGAACAGCAGTTCTAGGAATAACGATCCAGAGCGGATGCGACATGGTCTAAATAGCCACAGGCAGAATGATGGTTTCAGTAGAAATGGAAACTTAAGAGGGAACGGTAATTTTTGGAGTAATCGCACGGAGAGAAACCAGCGCAGGCGAAGTGACAATTTCAGGCGCAGACCGTCGGAGAGGACGCCCTGAACTTTAAGACAAAATAGCAAAACCCGTTGGAGAGAAGGCAATATAGGCTGAACGACGACAACAACTCTAACCGTAGTCTGTGGAGCGATGACAGTGGAGACGGCGGACAAGCAGTGAAGAATTGAGTACTGGATGTTGGTAATTTTGTCTTTCAAAAGTCTTTTGTGCTGATAATGTAACATATTCTGAGGTTTTACAATCTTTCTATTCTGTTGTGAAACATTTGAATGCATGTTGAAGGAAGATTTTAGGTCCCAAACCAGCAGTGATTCACACAATCAGTACTCCTTTGCTCTTAAAAAAAGGGGCTCATACAACAGTACTAGCTTTTCCTGACTGACAGAATTAGGCCATCTGTATTTTTAGTAAAGAGTGTCCTAACAAGATTCCACTAATGAGACTCCCAGAACATGGTATTTAATGATCAATAAAATGAATTTATTTATATTAAAAATAAAAATACATGAGCCAGCGGTAAAGCTTGCAAGCGTTGGCCCATTCTAAAAAACTGCAATAAACAAATTGATATATGGGTTAATTTTCAGCATTTGCCAGTAACGAAAATGAATAAAATCAAAGAAACCTCACCTTAGTTTAAATTAGTTCACGAGTTATAAATTTTTTAAAAAAAAAAATACTGAGTATATAGACTGCTTCACTATATTTTTTACATAAAAAATTCAAAATGTAAATTGAAAAATCTATAAAGCATTTACTTAAATAAATTGATAATTATTTATATAAATATCAAAAAACATGATTAACAATAACTAAAAAAAACTGAAAAATTAATAAATAAATGTAGATCACAATATTCAATCACATAAAATGCGACATTAACTTGATTATATTTACTAAATTTATTTATTTAAATCAATAAAAAATAAATATATAACTTAAAAAACTTATGATTTAAAAAGATAAATACAAATAAAATTGACTGAATAAATAAGCATAATAAAAAAATATTAAACAAAGCCGAACACATCAACAATATTATTTAGAAATATTTCTTTATTTTAAAAAATAAACTTTGTTTATATGAAATAAATAAATAAAAAACTAAAGATGAATTAGAATAATATCTTGAAAGATCAAACAAAAACAAAACAACTAAAAAAAATTATATTAAAAAAAGACTTGCAAAACACAAAATCTAGACTATGTGATTGGGATAAATTCATAGAAAAAACTTGAAGATAATCACAAAATCAATATTAAAAATAATAAATGTAGATTGATAAGATTGCACGATGCCAAATCTCCAACAAATTAAATATTAAAAAATAAAACAATAAAAAAAATAAATTACACAAAAAAATCTAAAAAATAAAGGTGAAAAGAAAAATATTAATTAGAGGGATAAATTGAATTGAAAAATAGCTTTAATAAACAAAAAATAAATCAAAAAAATGAGAACCAAACTAAAAAAATAAAACAAAAAACTTGATTAAATGATGAAAATGAAAGGCAAAAAAATTCAATAAAAGTGTCGAGGAAAAAATTAAAAAAATAAAGAATGAGATTAAAAAAAACATATAAGAAATTATAATTGAAAGATTAAATTGAAAAGAAAAAAATATAAATGAAAAAGAAAAAATAAAAAATTAAGAGAATAAGAATTGAAATAAAAGGTAAGAAATAAAAAGGACAATGATATTAATTACTTATCATAAGAAAAAAAAAAGGGAGGGGGGATTAAATAATTATCAATGACAATTTCACCACCGCAAGTCGTTGCATGACACTTTACATGGAAAAGGATGCACCACTCCACATGAAAGATAAAATATAACATATCTATAGAGATGGCAGAATGCTACTTTTGGTTATTTGATGTTATCACATGTGCCGCTTAAATGATATGAAAATTAAATATTGAAAAAATAAAAGAAAAAAATCAATTAAAAAAATCTAAAAAATAAGAGTGAAAAGAAAAATATTAATTAGAGTGATAAATTGAATTGAAAATAATTTTAATAAAAAGAAAAACAAATCAAAAGAATGGGGTCAAACTGGAAAAAAAAACAAAAAATTTGATTAAATGATGAAAATGAAAGCAAAAAAAAATCAACAAAAATGTCAAGGAAAAAGAATTTAAAAATAAAAAAAGAAATGGAATTAATAAAAAAAACATATGAGAAATTGTAATTTAAATATCAAATTGAAAAGATTAAAAACTTCTACAAATAAAAAAGAAACTATATAAAAAATTAAGACAATGAGAATTGAAATCAAAAGGTAAGAAACAAAAAGGATAATAATATAAATTAATTGTTATCAAGAGAGAAAGGAAGGGAGAAAATCGAATAACCATTAGCAACAATTTAATACTATAAGTGAACAATTTAAAACTTTTTAATATATTAATATACAAAATAATTTTTAAAATATAAAAATATTTTTTTACATTTCAATATAAAAAATTATTTTAAAAAATAACTCTTATCACACTTTTAAATACTTTTAAAAACTTATATATAAATTATTACATCATTTTTTATTTTATTTTTATTTAAAAAAATTTATATTTTACATTTTTAAGTTGGATAAATATGTATAAAAAATTTAAAAAATTGTTATTATATTCTATATAATTTCTAGGAATATTCAACAAAAAAATTAAAATATTTTACTGCTTCTTCTTCTGCTCATTGCCAGTCAAAATACAGACGAACCACCCGGCATCGTCGATCCCTCTTCTTCCTCTCTTATTGTCGGCAACTCAACATCCAAACACAAAAGCACACATAGATTTTTCATAACAAAAATGAAATATCTGTGCAAATTCACAAGATTTAAAAATTAGGGTTCTAACCCAAAACCACAAGCTTTAATTTGGGTTTTTTCTTTTCTTTTTTTAGTTTTCAAAAAAAAAAAACACATGACTGATTGTTTTTTCACCGACAAGGAAACAAATGTCGAGGTTTCCAAGAAAAAAAATGCTTAAATAAATTCTTTAACAAAACTGTGTTCATAGAGACGAAGGAGATATCGAATTTGAAATTAGAGAAATTTTGTTTAATTAATCTATTTTTTTAAGTATTTGTGTTATATTATATGAGTAATTTTATTTTATTTTTTTTACTAAAAAACATTAGGATGCAACACTTCATTGACGTGGTAGAACGTGAAATTTTTTATTTTTATTTTTTATATTTTTTGAAAATATTTTTTTTATTTTCAACTTATCTCTATTTTTTTATAAAGTTATTATAATTTAAAGTAAATACTTATATTTGTCTATTGGAATTTATTATTAAATCATGAATTTAAAAGATTATATTACAAACCTTAGAATAATTTAGTATATTATTATTTAAATAAAAAAAATCATCTTGAATTAAAATTCAAACTATTTTTTTTAAGTTAATTGAATTATATGGAAATAACTCCTAAATATTTAATTTAAAAAAAAATAAAGATTGACAAGATATGCCACGTATGCCTCGTATTGCTGGACATCTTTTCTACCTTAAAATGTTTTTTATTCCATCCGCAGCTAAGGAAGGCACTGTAAGCTAGTTTTTCCGAAGGGAATTAAGGTTTAAGGTGTTGTGTGCGCCTCTCATTTTGAGTCTTCGATTTGGCCGGGCTTCTCTGGAACCAACAAAGTCAAAGAGGCAAACCTCTCTCACCCCCTCGATTTCTTGTATGCGTGTCAATTTCATAAATAGAAATTGATTTTTGCAGAAGGAATAATGGCAAGGTTACTGTCGAATACAATCTTGAAGGGTATTTCGCGTGCATCACAGTCTCCTAGAATTGTAAGAACCCTACTAATTATTATGTGATCAATGGTAGATTTGATACCTTTTGATTTTGAGAATTTTTTTTAAGGCTCTTCAGAATCCCTCATTTTACCCGGAACCCAGTCGCGGCTTCAAGATTTAGGGTTTTATTTACACTTTCGTAACTTTAGATTTTTTATTTGTGCGATTTCCCATTTGTTTGCAGCTTCCTTTATTTATTTTTAGGGTTTCTTAAGGTTTTTGCTCTGAAGAACCAAACTTTAATTGTAGTTCTGTTTTCTTGGGCGTAGCAGTGATCTTGGTTTTTGATCTTAAGCCCTTTTGGAACGTTAGAATATTCCTTGGAAAGTTCTTTTCTTTTAGGGTTTGGCAAAATGAGAACCATCTAAACTTTGTGTGTACTATTTTTGTAGCTGCTCTTGATGAACTTAGTAAGCGAATTAATTTTTGCACAAGTTGGCAGTTTAACTATATGATAAACTTGAGATTCTTGAGTGATGTGTAAAATCAGTTGGGCAAACAAATTGCAAAGTCTCAACATATACATGAAGTGAGTATGGATGGCTCATGTCATGCTTTGCTTGGTTTATTTGTAGGTGCCTGCTTCTTTTAACCACGTCAAGCTGAGATTCTCTACCACCATTCCCAATGATCCCGACAGTCATGCAGATTTTCAACCAAATAATAAGGCTGTGAATGAGAGTGGGAGTTGTAGCGGAATTAATATTAAGGAACTTGTTGACAAGGTATATGTAGCTGATGCTAGTTTCCTTTCTGTTATCTCTCAATGATCATTTTTCATTTGTTGTGCAGGATGTCAAGGAACACCCAATAGTAATTTACATGAAGGGATATCCTGACCTTCCTCAATGTGGATTTAGCGCTCTGGCGGTTAGAGTATTGAAACAATACAGTAAGTGTTGAAACTTATTTGTTCGATAATCTGAATTCAATCTTTCCTTGACAGTAAATAGTTTTAACCCACACATGTAGCAAATACATGGATGATATAAAGATAGTTCCTTTCTCATTACTGGTAACCTCACTGTTGGTGGCCTACAAAAGGAGGGACTGAGAATGGTAAGGGTCATGGGTAATGAGAGCATTATAGTGGCTGAAATTGGTTTTCTTGTAAATTCTGAAGATTATTTCACTAGCATCTTGAGCATGCATGAGAGAGGGGGTTATCCTGTATTAGATCTGCTTACAAAGCCTAAAATACGACCCTAGTTAGGTGGTCTGAATAGTTTGTCCCTCCTCCTTATTTTGAAGATATATTGGTTGAAATAAATAGCAATTTCATGTTCAGTGATGACAAGAATTTCTTAAAAAAACAAAAAAACACGAAAACTTTGACTGTAGCACTAACGGAAAGGAGTTATTTAAATGATTGGTTATTTCCTTGCTGAGATTTAGTCAGTTTGAGAAAGCATGAAATTATTGAATCCCAATCTGACTATTTTGTTATTAGCTTTATGTAAATGTACATGTACTTTAGATGCGTTTGTCAACTAATTTGACACTGATTGAAAAGGCTAAATATTTTTGTTATAAAGTATGTGTTTCAAGTCTTTCTAAATTGTTTAATGGCAGAATTGCGGCTGGCCAATGCCCATTAGTTTCTTTGGTGGTTTAACATGTTATCTTTGAATGGCAATGTCAGTTGATCTGGTGTTTGGTGATTGCAGATGTTCCGATAACTGCTAGAAATATATTGGAGTATCCTGACTTAAGAACTGGAGTAAAAGCATACAGGTTAGTTCCATTTGGTGGTTTATATGAATAACATGAGTAGTTAATGGGAGTAAGTCTTGATACATAAGTACAGGTCTGTAAGAAATTTGATGTTAGAACTTGTGAATTCTCTTTGGATGCTGTCTAGACAGACTGCTGCAATTCATAGGGTGTGCTCTTTGAGTTTTTATTGGAAATCTCTTTGGACATGCATCTGTAGAATCCATTGCAATGGTATTGCAGGTCTAGTCTAGCATCATCTGTTCTGTTTGTTAAGGCAATTAGTTTTTGCCTCCTGATGTTAAAATATCTTTTGGCTTGATAATTGATGTTGGACTATACCCCGGTGTCTTTTTCTTTTCCAGAAATGTCTGTGAAAAGAGTATTTCCATGCTTGTTATGTTATGTTTCTTTGGTTTATGTCCAATTTCCTTCTTTTGCTTAAAAGATAAAATTTTGGTATTATATGCATGATTATTTGTTTGTACCTGGTTCCATGGACCAATCTCAGCTGTACTTCCTCTCCTGCTTTTGACCCCAAGTCAAAAGAAAAGAAGGGGAAGGGATGTAGAGATGGAACTCTTTGTTGTCATGCCACTTAAAACTTATTTTGCTCAATATGCTTGGAGAGTTATTTAAAAAAATATTGTGTGCAAGAACACTTGTTTCTTGACCCTCCAATTTCTTTTGCAGCAATTGGCCTACATTTCCCCAAATTTTTATCAATGGAGAGTTTATTGGTGGCTCAGATATAATTATGAATATGCACCAGGTCAGTGACTTAAAGTAGACCTCTTTTTCTTGAATTTTTGGGTAAGTAAAATTTTGGTAGTATCAAACTTTCCATGAGTTGATCTGGGTTCTATGGCCCCTCCTTTGCAGACTGGCGAACTGAAAGAAAAGCTCCAAGATATTGCAGGAAAAGAGTAGTCTGAATAGGTCTCTGGCTGAATTTTCGGAAAATTTGATGGGTTATTATGGTCTCTGTTTTTTCCCTTTGCTCCAACCGGAAGTGATGAGATACTAATATGCAAGGTTTATGCCAGGCATGTTTCAGCGTTATAAGCTCAAACTGTTTTTTTTTTTCAACAAAAATAAATTCATTGTCATCAATCTCTATTCTTTGTGTTGCATCAAGAAATTATTGCATAGGGAACATGCGGTTGAATTCTTTCAAGTTTCGCTGCATTTGGAAGTTAACAACCAAGTGGAAAAATGGTACGAAGATGGTAGAATGATTACCGTGAAGCGAATAACTAATTATGAAATTTTTGTTATGTGATGCTAGTCAAGCAGACGCCTCAGTTTTTTCATGCAGTTGCCTTGTCTTTTTTCTGTCTGGCATTCCCTTTCTGTTAACTAAAACTTCAAAATGTTTTCTGGATTATGTACTTTTGTCAAATAGAATGTAAATGTTTGATACTGTTTTTTCTGTTCTAGAATTTAGCATTCCATGCAGTCCATTGCTATCAACGCTGAAGCATGGTTATTAAATTTAGCACAGCTGTTGATGTAGATAAAAAATTATATTCTGGGTTAAATGAGTTAAAGTTGGTTAATCTAACAAAAAAAAAATTTTGTTTGAGATTTAATAACTTATATGTAAAAGATTTGAAATAATGTATGTTAATGAAAGCTGTAAAAAATAAAATAAAGTGAAGTGTAGTCATTATATATTAAAAAATAATTATGTTGATGCAGGTTATAAAAAGAAAAATTTAAAAAGCAATATACTGATTTCATAACAAAAATTTTGGATGTATGCTATATATACTTATTTCATATTAAAAAATTAAAAAAACAATTCATGTATATAGGCTTATTTCACATCAAAAAATTAAGAAACAATGTGTATATAGCCTATAAAAAAAATGTCAAGTAAAGAATAGGTATTCTACAGTGAAAAATTAAAAAAAAATTCATATAAATATAGGTATATATAGTTATTTTACATGTAGTTATTTCATATGTAGCCATATATACTTATTTTACATAAAAAAATTAAGAAATAATACAAATAGATGTAGGTTATAAAAAATATATGTTGTGAAAAGAAAAGAAAGAAAAGCTATATAGTTAGCTCATATAAACTATATATAGTTATGTACAGGGGGGTATTATTGAAAAAATAATTGAAGAGAAACTTCAGGTTTCTACAATATTGGCTTGAATGAATGCTATGTTTAATCATGCTGAATTCTTCATTGCTTTACTAGGTGGTCTAGGCATATTGAAAAAGATCTTTCATATTTTCTCTTGGACCCAGTTTTACATTCACCATAAACCTATACGTTTGTTAAATGTTAATGGTTATTATGATAAGTTGTTGTTTTTTCCTGATCATGTTGTGGAACAAGAATTTCTAACATCTTATGCACGATAAATCATAATCTCTATTGTTACTGCTGAACAATTGATTGACCAACTATTATCTTTCATTCCTGTAATTGATCCCTCCATGAGTCGGATAAATTGGTCATCTAAAAAAAGCCGTAAAAAGCTTAGATTAGATTTGAGTCTTCATTTGTGAATCTTTGTGTTTTTTGGTTTTATTATTGTGTTTTGTTGTTTCTTATATTTGTTTCAGTGTATTTCAAGTTTGTCAGTGTTTGTTATTTTAGGTGATATCTTCTATATTCTATCTTAGAACATTAAGGACAATGTCTCGTTTTGGTTGGGGAGAGAGGTTAGTAGTTAAAAAAAAAACCTAACTGTGTTTTTTATTTCATAAAACATGTGCAAAATTATTGTTACTATGATGACAGAGTAAGGAGAACTTTTTATGACTTTAAGATACATTTTAGTAACCATCTGTAACAAGGCCTATTATAATGCTTCTTGAAATATTCAGATTTACAAACTCTCGCATTGTTATCATTTAATTCTGCTCATATACTTATTTAACATGTATTTTTAAATCTTAATTTACACACATACACTTTAAACATATGATTGTGGGTTTCATATTAGATTATTACATGATTTATGTTCTTTTGTTAAAGGTAACAACTAAGAAAAATGGATAATATATAATTAAAAAAAAATGATGATAATAAAAAAACAGATAAATTTGGTTTCGTAGCCTCCGTAACCTAAGCAATTAAGCCTGAATGAGTGTTTTAACACTTAATACCTTAAAATCAACTGACTTATAAGTTATTGGTCCAATGCTTGTTACATAGGTTGAGAAGAAAAGCTTAAGGGAATCAAACATTGCACTGTCTACATATTAGTATCTACAACCCGAGTTACTAAGTTTGCAGGAGTGTCTCAACACTTAATGCCCTAATACCAACTGGTTTGAGAGTCATTAGCTAATAGCTCGTTACATGGGTTACAGATGCATGATATTTTTAAGTTATATGTATATATATTAAAAAAATAAATAATCTCAATCTAGGAAAGTTAACCTTAAATATTAGAACAAAAATTTTGTTTTCTTCCAAGAAAAGCCCCATAATTATGTGTTAATATATTGAGTACAAAAGAAAGGTTTATTAATATCTTGTTAAGAAATATTGAGTAGATATATAAATTTAATAAGAGTTTGTTTATCTGGATAGATTAATATAAGTTAAATGATAAATACCTTGCTTTGTGGAATTTGCAAATTGTTTTTCTATTTTAATGCTTTGTTTACTAGAGACTAATAATAAGCTGATTGGGGGGGTGTAATTAGTATTTAAAAGTATATTTTTATCAAGGTTTTATATCATCATTTTGCACTCGAAGTATCAATAACTCCTTAACTAAAACATGTTTTATAAAAGCGTATCTAATAATATAAGATACCTTTAATTTATGATAAATATTCATTTTAAATGCAGGCCTATCACATAAATAAAAGGATTGATTGATGAATTTAAGAACTGAAATTGAAAGGACAAAGAGATGACCAAACTTAGAAAAAAGATCCGGTGCAATCCAAACCGGAACACTTTTTGATAATTGGATCATATCTGAAGTTGTAGATCTCAAATTTAGGTCTACTTTATATAGATAGAAAGGTAAGACATAGGCTTACAACTTTTATATGGAAGCTAAGATCTAAAAAGGTCATTTTCAAGTTCAAATTGTAGCAACAACAAAGAAGCTTGAATTTGTCTTTTAACCCGAGCATTATTTAGTATTTGACCCATATCTGGAGTTCTAGAAGTCTAAATGAGCTGAATTGTTTACACAAGAAAACTAAGACAATTTTTTACAACTTTTATGTTTTTAAGTGGCTCTAATTTTAACATTATCAATCACAGTTTGGGTAGATAAGAGAAGATAAGGATTGTCATCAAGTCAAGAGTTGGCCACCTACTCATCAATTAGTCATCAAATCAATAATTTCCAATTTTGGCCTATAAAAGGAGGCATTTTCCATGTATTTAGGCATCTTGATTTCCAGATTGAGATCATGCTCTTGCTTTCTCTTTTTGTATTTTTTGTAATGTTTATGCTTTGCTTTCATTAATAACAAGTTTATGTATTTCATTTTCTTTCATTTATTTAGTTAACTTTTATCTTATTTATGTTTTTATTTTGTTTATTTATTTTTCTTTCTTTCATTATATCTAGTTAAATTTATTATGTTAAGGTGAAAAGGTTACACTAATGGTGTAAGAATAAGTATAATGTAAACTTAATATGGACTTTAATGTTTGATACTAACATGTTTTGTATTTCTTATCTTGTTCACTCTTCAATACTTTACTTGTTAAAAGGCTAATCTTGATTTATGTTGTATAACAGTTGTACAACAAATGCTTGACACTTTCATAGCTCATACTGTATAGTATAACCGACATCTGAGTTATGAAAGGAACTTGATTTGTTGTTAACATAAGTTATAATCATGAATGCTTGACGAGATTTACAAGTATTAGTATTAATCGAATAAGATGATTAATATAATCATGTTAATAATCTATAATCTGATTGGAACCTCCTTTATGTGTGGTTTTCAATTGAATAATAAGAGTTTATACTATACTTGTTTGACATATCATTAGTGGAACCTCTAACCTTAAAATTCATTCTTATCATTGTTTAATCCTTATATTAATATTCCATCTCAAAGTTCTCATCTTTTTCTTCTTCTTCTTTTCCTTCTTTTTCTTTATTATTATTATTGTTATTGTTGTTGTTGTTGTTAATACTACTAGTACTACTACTACAATTATTGCTACTATTATTATTGTTGTTGTTTATTTGTACAATTAACCTCTCTATGGTTCGATCCCGGTCTTGCTGGGTTATTTATTACTTCGACACTCCTGCATTTAGGAGAAGACATCAATCTTTTAGTCGTGTCAGTCATCCCCCTTATTTTTTGGCCAAAACTAGAGAGCCTCTCCTCCTTCTTTCCCAGCCACCTCCATCTCTTGGCCAAACCAGAGTCGTCGTCCACTGACACAGAATACCAGCCTCTCCTTTGACTAGCCTCCAATGGCAGCGTTCCTCACTCTCTTTTCTTCTTTACTACTGCTAACAACAAATCATTGTAGAAAAGATGATGAAATAAGAAGGAAGGCCAAAGGACAGAAACCACATTTTAAAAAGGAAAAAAAAACATCAGGTCTCATCCAAGTTTATTTGGGTATCATAGGTCATGAGTTGACCGAGTTTTGTTGGGTTATTGCACCAATCAGTCTTTTAACAAACCTAAACCGGTTAAGATCCTAGGTTGACACGCCATGCCGATCTAGGATTAATAACTATGTCTAAAACGATATAGATATTGGGTTGTCTGAGTCTTGTTTAATGTCTAACAAACACAAAATAAAACAAATTGTCTAGTTTAATCCAAAGCACACTAAGCATGAGACAAGATAATTATGTCTTGTCCTATCCAGTCCGATCAATATTATTCAATATACGAAATACTATCTTAGAGACTCTCTGATAATAAAGTCAGTGACTTTATATAAGAGACTATAATAAGTAAAAGAATTAACATTTAATTTTTAAAAACAAGATTGTTTATTCATAGTTATATATTATAAATATTATGTAAAATAAAAGTATCAATAAAGAATTGAAAAAGTGTGAGCCCTTTAAAAAGTGTGAGCCCTTTATCTGAGTAATTTGGATGATATATATAATATCTAAACTTTATCATATTACTTGAATGAAGGGGTTTAAGTGTCTTTTTCTCCTAATAACATTAACAAGAGATGAATATCTCTTTATACAATATTAATAAGTGATAGCTATCTCTTACACAAAATTAATGTTGAACGAAATATGATAAGTTATTTGTATGCAGACTTTTATGTACAAAGGGATGTAAAGAGATAATCATTCTTGATTTTCAATATTTTATATGAAAAAATATGAGAATAAACAAACAAATCTACATGACCTAATAAAGATATAAAAAGATTATTATCTTTATTTTATGTTCAATATTTTATCTATTTTGTCATATCTATATGCACTTGAGTTCAATACGTAACTAAATCCAAAACAATTGAGTTTGATATTTTAATAGATTTATATGTATTTTAATTTATTATGTAGCTAAATCCAAAAATATTAGGTATGAAAATAATGTTAAACATATGTCACTTAAACTTGATATTCTATTAAGCCTAAATATATTAATTTATTATTTTATTTTTATCTTTTTTAATCATAAATAAAGATATACTGATTCATTAACAACAACTTTATTTTTAACCTTGTAAACATCCCAAGTCACCTAGAATATGTTTTGCTTCCTTTTTGCCTTCTCAAGGTTTCGGGCAATGCTACATTGAAGGGTGGTAACAAGTCTATAAAGCTCATTAAGATTAACACAAATTCCAACTCCTTGTGTATGGCTTGCATCAGCAGTTCTCAAACTAGAAAATAAAATAAATTTAATATTTTTTAAATTAAATAAATTATATTATGAATTAAAATAATATAATGATCCTAGTAAAAAATAAATAAATTGTTTTTTAGGTAGAGAGTATATATATTAGTGATTATCAAATTTACTGGGGACAACTTGGTAATTACCATTAAAAACAAATTTTCTTTAATTGGTGTCAAGCAGATTTTCTGTATTTTTATCCTAATTTTATTTTTAATTAAGTTAATTGAAATAAAAATTTGATATTTTAATAATTATATAATATTTAGAAAAATAAAATTAATTAATGCATGCATCATACACGCTTGCATGCGACTAGTGTTCATAGTATTCAAGTGAGGCATGAAATGATATTTTATAGCTATACAATGGCTTATAAAGTAGCATTTAAATTGTCTCAGTAGCTCTTTTCCATCTCTGGATGGTGCATTTGACTTATTTATTTTTGATTTGGTGGTGGTGATTTTTTTTTTGTTTTTTTCCCTTGATTTTCATGCTTGACGCTCTAAATTTTCAAAACAATTCTTTAATTATATATAAATATATTTAATCTCTATTCTTTTAATTATTATTTATTTTATTTAAAATAATTTATAAAATCAGATTTTTTTTTAATTTTTTCAACTAACAAATATGATTTTTTTTATTGCTATTTATTTTATTTAATATAATTTTTGAAAAGTATTTTTTTACAATTTCATCTTAGATTTTTTTCCTCTAAGATTTAATCCTTGTTTTTTTAATTGTTATTTTTTCTTGCTTAATAATTTTTTAAATTTTATTATTTAAAATTAAATTAATTAAAAACTAAATTGATTAATTAAATCTAAATCTAGAATTCCACATGAGTTTTAAATATTAAATCAGGTTTAAAAGATTAAATCAGATTTAAAAGATTAAATAGCTTCATAAATGGCACGAAATGACAGAGACGTCCAAAAGAAACTGCAAAGCGGAGTTATGCGCTTCTGATTCTGTGGCTTTGGTCATTATATGCTCCTTTTTATTAGTCTCCCTATATGATAATATATTTGCTTTTATTATGGCATCCAGAAGATTAAATAATTCTTCGATAGAGATATAATTGACAATGCAACACAAAAACAATCGTTTGAGTTTTTGGGAGGAAAATTAAATTCCCTACAAAACATAATTCTATTAACTTTTGATTGTCTAACAGCACATTAGACAGCAATCCTCATCCATGATTGTCATAGAACCACGTTCAACTTTCCTGTATCAAAATTGCATTTAAGGCAGTTTTTGGTGCTGTCATGCATTTGATCCCAAGCCATATTACAGCTCCCGATAAACTGCAGCGTCAGATCCAACAAGCAGGCGCCTTCAACCACGTGATCTGAATCTGGCATGTTTGTGTTAGCTATGGGAGTGCTTGACCTTCTCCCTTTTCAGGAGAATAGGTTATATTTCTGTCAGCCAATAGTGAGGAAATCCCAGCCACTAATAGTGGTCCATCATTTGTTTTTGGAGCATAAATATCGTAACATGTATTCATTAGACGAACAAGTATCTGCCAAATCCTGATGTACTCTAGTAATTGCTTTCTGCAAGGATTTTAAAGCGGGAAGAAGATTTCTGGAATTTTGTTGAATTGAATTTCCATGAGCTTTGCACAGATCCTGTCAAAAAACAAAAACAAACAACGAATTAGATCTGAATACAGGAAGGGCTCTGAGGTTATAAAATTTCACAAGATGGCAGCAAGCACCTGACACCAGCGGAGTATAAACTCCAAGTGCGGACAGCTTTCCAAAAGATCAGAAAATGCTTCTATTAATCTTTGCAGATATCTGTATGGGACTGAGGAGGCAATAGCTGGTATATCCAATGGACTGACAGAAAAAATGCATTTTTTAATTAGAGAATCCTCGTTCAGGCGAAGGCTGATAATTAAAGCTCTGTTTGGTTGATCTTCATCTAATGCTTCTTCAACTGCCTGCACACCATTGTAGTCATCAAATAAAATTAGCAGAAGAAATACTACAACATGTCAATGAAGAAAAATTGTTATTTCCAACAAACAGATATTGTAGTCATCAAATAAAATCGGCAGAAGAAATACTACAATATATCAATAAAGAAAAATTGTTATTTCCAACTAAGCAGAAGTTGATAATTTGACAGCCTTATAACATGCCTTGAATTCTCCATGAAGAGTGCTTAAAAGAGGGAAGAAAGCTAAAGATGTATGTTTCAAAGAACTTTACAAAGGAACGGGAGATACCTCTGCTGTAACATCTATGTCTAGATCAGTGGGATCAAAGATGAAGGATTCATTAATGGAATAAACTAGAACCCCCTCTGTCGTTGCCGCTGCAAAGCTTCGCCCAGTAGGTGCAATTCTCAGACATTTTGTTCTAATAATAGGCCTTCCACGATTGGGCATGGATCCTGGTAAATCATATCCCAACTTTCCTCGAGTTTGTTTATCAACACCCTCTTCAGCATCAGAGTCATCATCATCGATTAAATCAAGTGGACCTGCATCTGTCATCTTCTTTGAGTTCAAGAAATCCAGCACTCCATCTAATGAAAGATTGTGGGTTATTTGGAAGCAACGCAGCAGAACCTGCAGTTCATACATAAATCAATCCAGTACCTCAAACACTAAGAGAGATCTACACTAGAGGACCTATGAACCCATCCAAACAAATGTAAAACAGAAGAATAACCAGCTAATTAAGCTGTCATTCTTCAAAAGTATCTCCAACATCCAAACAGTTCTCAATCTAATTTCCTACATTCAACTTGCTTATAGATGACAAAACAAAAAATTTTGAGCCCCAGTACAGATAGAAACAAGTGATAATGTTCATGTCATCACAAAGCTAAATAATTAAATGATTTAAAACGTTTACAAAATAAAAATGTAAATGATAAGCAGAAGGTTTTACTTGAGAAAGGAACAAACCTGATCAGCAACATCATACATACAGATGTACTTGCTACTTCCACCAGCTAAAATGTAACTCCCATCAGCAGAATAGCACAAGGTTGTGAAGCACTTTCCTGCAGTTGAGTTTGCTGCTGATCTAGGATCAGTCATGAGACGCCCTCCAGCAATATCCCTGCGGCCCTCAATTGTGTACATTAACAAGCCATCAATTGTGTCCCAGAAATGAATCTGCCCATCTAATGTGCTGCAAGCTAATTGCCGTCCATCTGGACGATAAACTACAGTAAGAACATCATGTGTGTGAGGAAATGTTTCAACGGCACCTTTTCCTTCAAAAACATCCCACAAGCGAACAGTTTTGTCCCATGATGATGAAGCTATGACTGCCTACAGGTCAAACAGGTTTACTTCAGAAGCTGCTCATGAATCAATAGGTACGAAAAGCTGTCTGTAGACCTATATGTTTACTATTAGTTACAAGAATCCATGATAATGTTGGATTCCAAATGTAGAAGGGCAATCCAACCTCAACAAATTCATGTAAATAAACCACTTCAGACAAACAGAGAAACCACGAGGAATTAATACAAAACAAGGGATGCATAACCAGTGAGTTGATAGAGATATCAATACAACTCACATTTGAGGGAGAAAATGTCAGCCCATGAACAGGACCTGCATGACCACTAAGGACATCCAACAAACGGCCTGTCTTCATTGACCAAACAAATATCTATTGCATGCAAAAATTAAGCACTCTGTCAGCAAAAACAATAAAAAACAGCAGATTGATCTTGAATGTACAGCACCTAAAGATATACATACCTCAAATGAATCTAGAGTTCCAGCACAAATGACTTCCCCACTTTGGTCTGCTGCCAAAGAGACAAACTGCCTTGAAGAAGGGGTGGTAAATGTCCTAAAATTTCAATAACGGAACAAATCCCATGCACGTACAGTTCCATCAAGAGATGCACTTAAAAGACAATGGTTGTTTGCCATAAAATGAAGCGCGGTCACAGCATTTGTGTGCTCTGAGAATGTTACAAAGCAGAAGCCAGATGCAACGGTCCACACCTGTGACAAGAAAATACTAACACATTCACATGACATTCAAGTACAAAAATAGGAGAGACCAGCAGAGAGACAAGTGTCTAGCATATGACCAAAAGCTAAACAATAAGAAACACCATATTTTCAAGGTATTATGAAATATGCCTGCACAATATCTCCCGATGAAGATTCCAAACAATATCTCCCGATGAAGATTTCCAACGATTCTCAAATACTAAAATTCAGTCTAGAAAAAAGTTCATGAGATACATGAAAAATAGTACTAACATACCACAATAGGAACTGTTTAAGACACAGCAGTAAGATCACACACTAAATATTACAAACATACATTAGGTAAATGCTACGTCATCATTTTAAATAAAATTCCTTGCCTTATAAAAAGCTAACACTGCAACAGGATATGGCTTATAGGAAAAATATATATATATAAACAATTTGGAGTTTTAAAGGACCGTGAATGGAATATGGAGCACAAATACAGGAATCCAACCAATTAAATGTAACGAAGACACATAGACAGACTAAAGTGGTGTACTGCAAAGATAAAACTAAGGTTTTCAAGCCATAAGATTGCAGACTAAAATGTAGAGACTTCTAGAGAAAATTCTCTAGTATTTTATTAAATCTAAATAATAGTCTTGATTTCAATAAAATAAACTAGACATTCCTATTTATATTAATCCTAAAATATTTTACAGGAAAAGATTTCTAATTAAAACTGTTTTAACAATAAAATTCATCTAGCATTAGGGTTTTTAAATAGTAAAAATCTCCCTCACTTAGAAAACACTCGTTCTCAAATTGAGTTCAATATCTGAAAAGTACTCGTAAAGATCAACAACATTGAAGGTTTTTAACATGCCTCTACTATCCGGAAGATCAATAACATAAGCATTATAATTGATTTTCTTCAATACCTTATATAGATCATGCTTTTTTATCTTTAGTTTGATATAGGTGCCTGCTAAAAACCTCTATTTGCACAAGAAAACCATGACCATGTCTCCTCCTTGAAACAATTTAACTTGTTTATACTTCTCTGCTGCGTACTTATTTCTGGTAGCTGATTCTTCTAGTTTCCTCCTCATCTCTTGATGCACAACTTGCATCTATTCAGCCAAATTCTCTATTGACTTGCTAAACTCAACAACTTTAGATAGTGAATGTAGATCAAATATATGATTTGGAGGTTTCATGTACACGCTCAAATGATGTCTTGCAAATAGCACTATGTTTGGAACTGTTGTAAGCAAATTGTACCACAAATGCAACATCCCATTGTTTAGGCTTGTCTCCACAAATGCTATGAATTAGATTGCTACTAAACTTCAGGGGTGTTTAAGACAGTGGTAGTAGTTATTTTTTAAAGTGTTGCTTGAAAATATATCAAAATATTTTTATTTTTTTTTAATTCATTTTTGACATCACCACATTAAAAAAATTCAAAAACACAAAAATAAAATAATTTGAAGAAAAAAATAGAAACAATTAAAACTCCAGTTAAAATGCAAGGCTAAACACCCGCTTTAAAAAGAAATTAAATATCTCATAAAGTAAGACAAAAGTGACTTAGGAACCTAGTACCTCTACCATACATGATGAATTTTAGAACACCATGCAACCTCATTATCTCCATGAAAAATAGCTTAGCCACATTAATCACATCCGTAGTCTTCTTACAATGTATAAAGCGTGTCATCTTTGAATAGCTATTCACAAAAACATAACTCATTCCTCGCTGGGTTCGTAGAAGACCAAACACAAAATGCATAAAAATATCTTCTCATATATGTTCAAGTATAGGTAGAGGTATGTATAAATCGGTGTTTTATGATTGCTCCTATAGTTGTTTGACAAGTAAAACAACGTTGAACAAATTTGTTTACACCACATTTGAGAGGAGGCCAATAATACTTATCCTCCAAAACTGACATTGTTTTATCTCTTCCTCTATGACCTTTTAATCTGCCACCATGCAAGTTTTAAATCAATTTCTCGCGTAGGGATATATGAGAAATACAGAATCAATTACCTTTCATTAAATAAGCATTATATACATGGAAATCTTTATTAACTCGACCATTATAACATTTTTTCTATATCTTTTGAAAATCAACATCTTCAGCTCGTAGTTCCTCCAAACATTTAAAACCCAAAATCTTGCTATGAAAAGTGATTAGTAGTAGGGCAACTTGCCTACTTAATACATTAGCTACTTTGTTCTAAACTTCAGCTTTGTACTTCAGACTAAAACTGAACTTCCAAAGGAATGTAATCCACCTGGCCATGATACTCATACCGACATTTTTCTAACTATTTAGAGACTTCAAGACTTCATGATCTAAATGTAAGACAAAATCTCTATTAATCAAATAATGCTCCTAAATTTTCAAAGCCCTTACCACAATATAGAGTTCTGTATCATAGGTACTTCAAGCGAGTTTCATTTAACTTCTCACTGAAAAAGGCTAAAGAATGTTTCTCCTAGGAAAGAACTCCTCCAATACCCACTCCACAAACATCACATTCAACCTCAAGCAACTTATCAAAGTTGATTAAAGCAAGCAATGGAGCATTGCATAACCTCTCTTTTATTAAGGCAAAACTCTTTTCTTCTTCCTCACCCCTCTTAAACATTCGGTGATTGGTGTCACAATACTATTGAAATTAAAAAAAAAATCATATAAAAAATAGTCAAGCTATGAAAACTCCGCACATCACTAACTGTCTAAGGTAGGGGCCAATCACGAATTGTCCTCACTTTCTCATCAACTTCAACTCTATCGGTTCCCACTACAAAACCCAAGAATAACAACTTACTGGTCATGAAGCTGCACTTTTTCAGATTCACATACAACTAGATTTTAGCAACACCTCTAGCACATTCCTTAAGTGCTCGATATGATTTGTTTTATTGTAATTAACACAAGGATATCATCAAAATAAACCATAACAAATTTATTTATGAAAGGTCACAAAACCTAATTCATCAACCTCATGAGTGTGCTTAGTGCATTTGTTAACCCAAATGATATGACTAACCACTCATGCAATCCATCCTTTGTCTTGAAATCCATTTTCCACTCATCCTCTGGTCAAATCTGAATCTGATAGTACTCATTCTTTAAGTCAATCTTCAAAAAAATTGTTACACTACATAACTGATCTAGCATGTCATCCAATCATGGAATTGAAAACCTGTATCCCAGGGTGATTTTGCTGATGGTGCGACTATAAACACATATATGCCAGCTACCATCCTTGTTTTGTGTCAGTAAAGTAGGAACAACACATACACTTAAGCTGTCTTAAATCAACCATTTCTTCAGGAATTTTTCTATTTTCTCCCTTAAGATCTCCTTCTCTTTTGGGCTCATTCTGTAACAAGAGGCAAATTCAAAAGATTAGCCACTGGTATTAAGTTAATTTGATGTTGGATATCACATATAAAAGGTAACTCATCCGGTAGCTCATCTGGACTAAATTCTTGAAACTCCAACGATAAAGGCTTAATAGCTTTAAAGACCTCTATTGCCTTGTCAACTTCTTTAGACAGTGAGAAGGGCTTCATAAATAAAGCATGTACTTCCTTCGTCTCCTTTAAATATATCTCAATTTCTGACAAAGATTCAACACAATGAATGTCTCTCCTCCAACTTTTTGAGCTTTTGGTTGGGAATTCTCCTTTAGAGACATCAAAGTAAAATTAATCACATATTTAACAAACCTACATATGTCTTCCCATCTCCCATGCCATGCCTTTACATCATACTGCCATGGCCTACCAGACAGCAAGTTACAAGCATTCATATTAACTACATCACAATTAGCTCAATCCTTATATTTGCCAATGGAAAAGGAAACTTGACATCTTTCAGTTAATGTTACCTTTGGTACCTCTTTAATCCAACATATAGTGTAAGGTTCAGGATGCTTCTCAATATTCAAACCCAATTTAATAGCGATTTCCCTACCAATAATATTCTTACAACTATCACTGTCAATAATAAGATAAAAAATCTGTTGGTTTATCGTGCACCTAGCACGAAAAAGGTTGTGTTGTAGTGTTTCATCATCAGTTTTTGGTGTGAATAGCAATCATCTCAAGACATAAGCTTGATCATCATTATCCTCATACTCAACCTCCACTATTAGATTCACAATACTCCTCCGGATATAATTTTGTATCTTATCTACACTCTTCATCTCCACGTTCACAGGCCTCCTCTGAGGACATCCATTAGATCTATGCCCTTCAGGACTGCATCTATATCACTTTACTGGAGACGACTTGGCATGTAGATTATCTCTCTTCTAGTTATCCATGTTAGGAATTGCTAGAGTTGGCAATAGTTGGTTTGGATTGATTCTTTATATATGGAAGCTTACCCTTTTCAACGAGTGTAAGTCAAGGCTTTGTGGTCATAACCCTCCTTTAATAATCAAATGTCGTATTGGTTTTATCATGCATCACCATCTTTACCCTTAAAACCATATTTCATGTATCAATAACATTCAGAAACATCTTAAGTCAATTCTATCTCTAATGGCAGATTTCAGTCCCTCTACATATCTAGTAATTTGTTACCCGTCAATTTCATGCGCACTATTTCCCTTAGCTAGATGCAAAAAAATTGTTGTATATTAATGTATAGTCCAAGAGCCTCAGGAAACACCTTTGATACTTATGGATTAAGCGGAAAAAACCTACCTCTAAATAACTACTTCATCCATTCCCAATTCTCAATTGGTCTTCTACCCTCTCACCTCCTAATCTCCAATAGCCTATCCCACTAAACTAAGACCCCATGGTTCTATTTAAACCCTACAGTTTTTACCATTCTTGAGTCTAAAATTTCCGTACTCTCATAAAGTCGATCACATTCAACTAACCAATCAAGGAACTCCTTTACTTCTAAATCACTACCAAAAGAAGAAATCTCAACCTTTATACAATACTCATGATCATACCTATTATTTTTAGTCACCTTACCTTGATCTTCTTCATCAGATGAATACCCATGTTCATATTGACCACAAGGATTTACATGAATCAGTTCAATGACAGGCTGGTCATAAGCATCAACCCTGGTGTGTCTCTTTTTTTTATCAGTTCATGTTTGTGTTCAACCTTAGTGCCTTAAGCCTAGTTGAAAGCTCATCAAATCTAGCATTGATGTCGCCAAATCCAGTTTGCATTAGCCCTTCTAAAGCTGTTATCACTACTAAATTGTGATCTAAGTTATCTCAAACAACCTGCATCCCTTGATCACCATCAAGAAGATAGTTGCCACCAGCTACTCCATGATTTTCTTCACGGGTTGTCATTGATCCAGATGTTGACCTATTTTAATACCACCTAACGCAGCGTATAGGGAAGATAAAACTAGGGTTCTCAAGCCCTAACATTACAGACCAAATTGTAGAGAAATCTAGATAAAATTCTCTAGTATTTTATTAAATCTAAACAATAGTCTTGATCTCTATAAAATAAACAAGATATCTCAATTTATATTACTCCTAAAATATTTTATAGGAAAAGATTCCTAATTACAACTTCCTTGACTAATAGAATTGATCTAGCATTAGAATTTCTAAATAATAAAATACTAATTAAATTAAAAATCCTAAGTTGAGAATGAAACAAATAATTAAAATCCAAAACTAACTAAGAAAATAATTAAAATAGAAAAACAATAACTTCATGCTTCAATCTGGACCATAAACTCTTGGGATAATTATTCTACATCGCAAACAAACACACAATGTATGGATATACCATATAGATGATAAACAAAAATCCTAACATTTTTGCATATGCATTACGACACTTTTTCGATATACTTTTCAGAATATACATGGGCAACCAATCACAAGCACGCACATGCACATAGCAACACATTTCTTTCATACAATCCATATATACAACAGCGAGCTCACCTAAATATCCTGCAAGAACCAACCTATTGTATCATGCAGACATTTTCATAATGCATTTTACTTAAGAAAAGCATGCTAAGTGAGTACAACTTCCCAAAAACATAAAACATCTCCATACGCTCATATTTTACCTTTACTTTGTTATCATCTGCACCAGTAGCCAGCAACTGTGAATCTGGAGAGTAAGTCAAGCAATTCACGTCAAAGTAATGCCCTTGTTGCTTCAACACATAACTCTCTGACCGCCATTCCCACACAAGCAACTGCCCCAACTTTGCACAACCAAATGTCAACCAATTCCCAATCTCATTGAAAACTGCAGCAGTTATCTTCTCCCTCGAAATCGACAACAAATGCATGCAAACAAAATCAGGCATTTGATATAACCCAAAAACACCATTAGAAAACCCCACCACCACCATATCCAGCCCCCTATGGTAATCACATGCAGTTAACTTCGCCGGTGATTGCATAAACCCATCTTTCCTTAACAGCTCCCACCTCTCCTTGTGCAAATACCCCTCTTCTCCCTCATCTTTCCCATCAAAATCCTTCCTTTTCTTAACATTACCCACGCTTCCACTATCCATTTTCCCTTCCCCATCCCTCTCTGGCGTCCCCGGGAAGACCGGCTCTGAAACCCCCCCATCATTTTCATCAAAATCACCGTCATTATTGCCACTATAACCCCAGCTAAAAATATAACAATCACGCGTAATTGTATAAACCTTATTAACCTTATTAGTATTTTTCTTATCATAACCAAAGAAACAACCAACTACATTATCTCTATGTCCTAAAAACAAAAAGGGCTTATTCAAAATCCCATCTTTCAATTTCTCAACACAAAAGAGGCGTGCTGATAAGTCCTTCGAGCCAACAAGCAAATACTTACAGTCTAAGCTCCAATCAATTGCTGTAACTGTATCCTCGCAATCAGCTATGGTCCTCACTAACTCGAAAGCGAAAAAATCTTTCTTGAACCCCGGAGAACGCCAGAGTTGGACCAATTTTCCCACTGCAACCGCGATAAATTTACCATCGGGGCTGAATTTGACGGCATTCACTCTATTCTTGAAGTTAATGCGGTGGAGGATGACGCGGCGGGCGGTATTTATGAAGTGGCAGCGGTGGTTGTCGTCGACAGTAAGGACGAAAGTTCCGTCGGGGAAGGCGGCAATACGGCGGATGTTGGAGGAGGATTGGACTGGGAGGGTTATGGTTTGGGATTTGATGAGGTCAGTGATGGAGACTCGGTTGCCGACTGGTGAGATTAGTTGGGTGTTTTGAGTAATTACAACGTTGCCTCCTCTGTAGGGAGCTCCAAGCAAGTTTTGGAATCTGTAATTCATCCTCTGCTCTGTTTGATATCTTCTCTATCTCAAGAAATTGAAGTGGACGAAGGAAAGAGAGCAAGCAAGGTGAGTTTTTCCTCAGTAGCATAGTTTTTAAATCCGGTCCGGTCTAAAACCCGGGTTCCGGGTTTTGACCGGGTCAATAAATCAGCCAGATCAATTTCTATGTTAAAAAAATTTTAAATGGTGTCATTTTAGTAAAAACAATTAACAAATTGCAACAGGTTTTTAATTGGATTTTACTACATCGTCCGAGTTTCTAAATCAACCCATCAGGTTAGCTGGATTACACTGAGTTATGATTTATCCTATTGTTTTATTAACCTGATTTCAGCCTGAATTAGCTGAATTCCAGATCAACCTGCCGAGCTGAGCCGAAGTTTAAAACTATGCTATGTAGGGTTTAGAGTTTAAACTGTGGTATGAAAAGAGTGTACAAACAAACGTCTTTTCCCTTGTTTTGCTTTTATTTCGTTATTTTGCCAGAAAATTATATAAATAGGCTCCGTTAATTTAACACTGTGAACTAAGATCAAAGTACATAAGACATGGGCTTCAAGCCTCAATATTTGCCATCTACAACGACCCAATCTAACTTGGCCCATTAAGCCCAAACCCCTCCAGCAAACTCTTGGTGCTCCCATGGGCCATGGCATCTTTCCGGGCGTATGTCGAGAGGGATTGGGAAGAGGAAAAGAAGGAACGGAGTAAAGTGAAAGGACGAGGAGAAAAGAGATGTGAGTTATTATAAAAAAACAACGTTCAAGATGAATGAGAATCAATCCATTCAAAATTAAAAATAAACAAATAAATTCTATAAAATGAAAAAAGATTGGAGAAATTACAAGGATGAGTGATTATTTGCTTCTCATCTACTATTCTTTTATTATTTTATATTGAGTTTAATTGGTTAAATCATGTTTTTAAAAATAATTAATTAAAAAAATTAATATTTTTTAATATTTTTTAATCATTTTGATATAATGATAAAAAATATTATTTTCATATATTTTTTTAAAAAATAATATTTAGGACATCAAACATATTTTTTAAAAGTAATAGTTACGATAATAATTATGGAGTGAGGGAACCTATCCATTCCATTAATATCTCGTTTATTTGCTGGAAAATAATTTTTTTAAAAAAGAAAATTTCAGAAAAGTAAATTATTTTCTAATGTTTTGTAATATAATAGAAAATAAATTGAAAAATATTTCCAGTATTTGGTTATGTTATAGAAAATGAGTTGAAAAATAACTTATTAATATTTTATTTTTCTCAAGTTTATTAAAATAAAGAGGAATAAATCTTACAAATTAAAAATTTTAATAAGAATAAAATTAAAAAAATATAATTTTATAAATTATCTTAAATAAAATAAATAATAATCAAAGTAATAGATCTTATAAATTAAAAATTTAAATGAGAATGAAATTGAAAAAAAATATAATTTTATAAATTATGTCAAATAAAATAAATAATAATCAAAATAATAGATATCAAATCTAAAAAATATAAAAAATAAAAGATGAAGAAATTAAAATAATAATAATTAAGATTTCATACATTATTTCAAATAAATAAGCAACAATTAAAAAAATAAGGACCAAATTTGATAGATAAAAAATTTCAATAAAAAAATAATAAGAGAAAAGCAAATAACAATTATAAAAATGAGAACCAAAGTTACTATAAAAATTAATTTTTAAGCGATGAAATTAAAAAAAATATTCAAAACAATATATATATATATATATATCAATAAAAAGTTTGAAGGCCAAATTTGATATAATCAACAAATGATATAATATTTTTAAACTTTTTACAACTTCCAGAAAGTGTTTTCAACCTAAATTTTTTAGAAAAACACTTTCCTGAAAATCAAGTCAAATTTTTCTTTGACTAAAAAGTATTTTTTATTGATCAACTTTTCTAATAACAAACAAATACAGAAAAATTTAAAATATAGTTTTCCAAAAAGTGAATTTCAAGAAACAAACATACCCTTAAGACCCCGTTTGTTTTTCGGAAAACAGTTTTTGAGAAACTACTTTCCAAACTTTTCTGCATTTGTTTGTCACTAGGAAAGTTAGTTAACAGAAAACACTTTCCGGTCAACAAAAAACACTTTCTAGTCAACGAAAAATACTTTTCGGTCAAAAGAAAACACTTTCTGGTCAATGAAAATATTTTTTAGTAAAAAAAAAAATTGGCTTGGTTTTTAGGAAAATATTTTTCTTTTTTTAGCTGTGTTTGTTTTTCGGGAAAATACTTTCCAAACTTTTTTGTGTTTGTTTTTCAGAAAGTGGTTTCAGGAAAATCACTTTCCAAACTTTCTTGTGTTTATTTGCTGTTAGGAAAGTTGGTAAACATAAAACACTTTCCAGTTAAAAGAAACTTTGGCTTGATTTTCAGGAAAGTGTTTTCCTGAAAAATTTAGAAGGAAAACACTTTTCAGAAGTTGTGAAAAGTATAAAAATATCATTATTTGCTGATTATATTAAATTTGATCCTCAAACTTTTGATTGTTATATATATTTTGTTTTGAATATTTATTTTTTAATTTCATTTCTTAAAATTTATTTTTTATGTTTACTTTGATCCTTATTTTTATAATTGTTATTTGCTTTTCTCCTATTATTTTTTTCATTGAAATTTTTTTCTATCAAATTTGGTCCTCATTCTTTTGATTGTTATTTATTTTATTTGAAATAATTTATGAAATGTTAATTATTATTATTTTAATTTCTTCATCTTTTTTTTTAAGATTTGATCTTTATTGTTTTGATTTTTATTTATTTTATTTGAAATAATTTATGAAATTATTTTTTTTCAATTTCATTATTATTCAACTTTTTAATTTGTAAGATTTATTTCTTATTATTTTAATAAACTTGAGAAAAATAAAATATTAATAAATTATTTTCCAGTTTATTTTTCATAACATAACCGAATACTGAAAAGTGTTTTCCTGTTCATTTTTCATAATACTGCCAAATATAAAAAAATACTTTACTTTTAAGAAATTTATTTTCCTTGGAATTCACTTTCCTCAAAATTCACTTTTTTTTTTAAAATAACTTTTCTGCAAACAAACGGGGCCTAAGTAATATCAACTTTATAAAATTTTCCTTGATTTATATTTTACTAGTATAATTATCTGTACACAACCTTGTAAAATCTTTTTTTATACTTTATTATTTGTTTAAAAAATACTATAAGTAAATAAAATCAAAATAAATTAGAGTTAATTTTATAATTTTTTAATCTAAAATATATTTATAGTATTTAAAATCATGTGATTTTTCAATTTTATTTTTAAACATATTTTATGAGTATATTTTATTTTTAAAAATTTAAAATAAACATGCAATTTATTTCTTACATCACATAAAAATCTAATTAGAAATTCAATACTTAAAAAAAAGGCAGGAACTGGAATGGAGTGCGCAATCTATTATAGAAGGATGTTTAGTTTTAGTTAATGAATACATACTATTGATTAAAAATCTCGTTAATCTCTACTTAATTCAATTTTTATTTATTTATTTTGCATTGACATAATTTTGAACACTAATTTCCATTATATGAAATGTAATTATAGTTTTACATAGGGAAATGATAAGCTCAAGTGGTGAGTTACTTAATGTGACTCTGCCCCTTCAAAAGAATAAGGAGTTCAATTTTATAGACATGTTGAAAAACTATGTTCAATTTTGAAGGGAAGCGTAATTAATCAAAAATTAATATAAATTAAAAGATATCAAATTATTAATCGCTAAATCCTTATTATTTAAACTATTTTTCTTGTAAATGTTAACCTATCAGAAAAATGCTGATTTTGTAAAGAAAAAAAATCGGTATTATATCTTTTCATTTAAGATTTATTGCATGTTATATAATTTTTTTAAAATATCATTTTTCAAAAAAAAATTTCTGAAAGATTTTGGTAATTAATCATTATTATTGCAAGGTACAATGAATAATTAATATTTTTTTATATAAAAATAATTATATTTTTCATGATATTTTTTAATCGTCGAGGTAATTTGATTTTGAGTAAAAAACTACCAAAGTAAAAAAATAGGAAAAGTAAAAATATGCATATCGTGAAAATCTTTCTCTCTCTCTCTCTCTCTCTCTCTCTCCTTCTCTCCTCTCTGAACATCTATTATCTCAGCATTGGATTATAATTAAGTTAACTGAAGATTAGGGAACTTTCCATACCAGCATCGAACTCCATGGATTGAAATGAATTCATATTTTAAAAAATTGTTTAATTTTTTAACAAAACATAATTTACTAAATTCACTTTTTATATAAGAGTGGGATTATCATACAATGAGTTTTAATCTTTATAAAAGAATTTTACAATTGAAACAATGGTTTCCACCATCATCTTCAAAAAAATAAAAAAACACATATTTCTATTTTCTCTCATAGTTCGAGTAAAATATTGTTTACCAATACAACACATTATAGATCATCTCATATTTTATCGTGGATTAAGATAATGATTTTTATTTTTTTTGTGTTTTGGTTTTAGTTTTTTCAATTGATAGTATTTTTATATGTAGTTCCTTAAAGTATGAAGATTTTGAGAAGATTTTTGGACTTGATTGTGGATCAATTTAATAAGATATGGTTTTAGTTTATAACATTTAGATATAACAAAAATATTAAGGATAAAATTAAGATACAAAGAAAAAAAATACATAGTAGCCCATCTTAAATTCACTTGGAAAAGTTGTATTTAGTCATATTTTGCGATGAATTTCTTTTAGATTTTATAGTTTTGGATTTTTTGCATTGATATAAAACTTTATTTATTCAAGTTAAAGTTTTTAGGTTTGATAAAAAAAAAGAAAAAATTTAATTTAAAATAAAAGAAAAAAAATTATTAGTTGTTCACACTCTTACAATAAAAAAAGAGATATTCTTAACATCAATAAGTTTTATATGACAAGAGAATTTCCATTAAAGTTTTTTTTATTCTTGATGTTATTGGAAAAAGTAAATTAAGGTTGATAAATAATTGTTTTTTGGTTTAATTTTGTATCTTGGACAAATTTAGGGGTGTTTTGGATTTGATAAATTAATTTATTAATATTCTAAAGATGTTTGACAAATTTAGGGGTGTTTTGGATTTGATAAATTAATTTATTAATATTCTAAAGATGTTTATTATGTGTTTTAGGTTAATAAATTAAAAATTACTTTTTAGGTTAAGAAACCCTCACATGATTTTTTTATCACCTCTATGGTGGTCAAAACCTAAAAATACAAGTAATGTATCATGTCCCATAGTTGGCAGCACATTATTATTTATCAAAAATAAAAAATAATAACATGTTCTTTGATCCTTAAACTAATAAATTAATTAAAAAAAATTAAAAATATTTATTTAGGCTTGCAGACCTAGGCCCATGCCCCTATAATGTTTTCAACAAGCCAAGCATACGAACTCGTTTGAGCCTAAGTGTCTAGTTTTTTTTAAATTTTATTTTAAATTCATTAAAAATATGCATAGGATGTTCAATTTTAATTAAAGTTCATAAAAAAATTAATTAAAATATTTTTGGTATATTATTTCCTAAAATATATTTCATTTTTACTTGGTTTTTTAATGAGACCATAACATTTGTTTTCTAATATTAGCAGCCACTCCTTTGGTATAATCCTTCATGATATATTTTTTTAAATTATTCAATCATTTTTATGTGCATATCTATTTTTATTATTATATAATTAAAAAAATTAATTAAAAAATTATTAAATCTAATCAAGTTTATAACTCACATAACCAGGTTATTAAGTTAATATATATTAATCCAAATCATTAATATTCAAAAAAAGCACTAAAACTTTTAAAGCAATATATTAAAAAACAATTAGCATCAAACAAGTTTGATGAAGGAAGTCTCGTTTGGATTACAAGGTTAAACAAGTTACATTAGACCATCTTCCAACACGATTCTAAGCATATTTGTAAATGTTTTTCCTTTTAGGTTCTGTTTATTTGCTGGAAAGTAGTTTTTTAAAAATTACTTTCTAAACTTTCCTGTATTTGTTTGTCATTAGAAAAGTTAATCAATAGAAAATATTTTCCGGTCAACGAAAAATACTTTTTAGTTAACGAAAAACATTTTCTAATTAAGAAAAAAATACTTTTCAATCAAAAAAAAATTTAGCTTGGTTTTTAGGAAAGTGTTTTCCAGGAAATGCTGTGTTTGTTTTTCAAAAAATGGTTTCAAAGAAATCACTTTTTAAACTTTCTTGTGTTTGTTTGCAGTTAGAAAAATTGATCAACAGAAAACACTTTCTAATCAAAGAAAAATTTAGCTTGTTTTTCAGAAAAGTGTTTTCCTGAAAAATTTAGGCGGAAAACACTTTCTAGAAGTTGTGAAAAATTTAGAAATGTCATATTATTTGTTGATTATATCAAATTTGATCCTCAAACTTTTAATGGCTATATATATATATTTTGTTTTGAATATTTATTTTTCAATTTTATTTCTTAAAATTTAATTTTTATATTAACTTTGGTCCTCATTTTTATAATTTTTATTTGCTTTTTTCCTATTATTTTTTTATTGAAATTTTTTATCTATCAAATTTGATCCTTATTTTTTTTATTGTTACTTATTTTATTTGAAATAATTTATGAAATGTTAATTATTATTATTATTTTAATTTCTTGATATTTTATTTTTTTTAGATTTGATATCTATTATTTTGATTATTATTTATTTTATTTAAGATAATTTATGAAATTTTTTTCAATTTCATTCTCATTTAACTTTTTAATTTGTAAGATTTGTTTCTTATTATTTTAATAAACTTGAGAAAAACAACACATTAATAATAAATTATTTTTTAGTTTACTTTTTGTAACATAACCAAACACTAAAAAATATTTTTCAGTTTATTTTCTATAACATCGCCAAACATAAAAGAAAAATTCACTTTCTAAAAATTTACTTTTCTTTAAATTTTTTTTTTCAAATAAAAATAACTTTCCTATAAAAAAACAACAGAGATTCGTATGGGTTTAATGTGCTGTTTTGAGGATGATTAATTTTTTGGCGCGGAAACGGCAGTCTCTGCTGCTTCTGGATTCTTGTCATTTCCACAGTTTCTGTTCAGTTTCCTAATCTATTTTCATCACCATCATTCCTGATGGATCTTATTTTTCAAACGATTTCTTACAGTAGTCTTAACCTTTCTTCTTCTTTTTTATTTATTTTTATTTTTATTATCATTATTATTTTCATAAAAAAGAAGAAGCAATTCCTGGTGTTGTCATTATGATTCTATAATAAAGATATAGGCAACCCTCTATGTTCTTGTTTAGTTTTTGCAGCATGATTGCTCTACATGGAAGTTTAAAAATGAAGGGCCCTCTCTGATCTCTATATTAATTGAAAAAAGAAAAAGAAAACGTTCAGAAATGAAGGCAAATTCTATCCACAGAATCATTACTCAGGAAACTTTTTCCTGCTTTTGAAATGAGAATGTACCATGAGTATCATAGCCATCTTATAATGCAATGCAATGCAATCTAGTTCCTTGCCACAACCTGTATAATGAAGTTTTTCGTCCGTGTTTTTGTTTCTTCTTTTTCATCCGTATATATGGGTATGGATCTTTCATCAATTGTCCGGATAGAGTTCTTGAATTTGGAAACAGTCTGAATTGCGTGATTTCTTCTGTTTAATTTCTCTATTTTTTTTTTAAATTGTAAGTATCTCCTTATTTTAGTTACATTAGCAATCTCTCTCCCATAAGATCTGTTAAGGCAGCATGGTATTGCCAAAGGTTTTCACAAACTAACATCCCAATCCCATCACCCGTGTTTAATTCGCCTTCTGTAGATCTTCAGCAACAAAACAGTTCCTTATTAAGGATTGATATTTTTTGATCTATAATACTCAGCAGTTTTTGTTTTGTTTATGATGTCGTTACTAAATTGAATTATCATGTTTTTTTGGTTGTAAAATACAGCACAGGTTTCTGTTTTTGAAGAGTTCAATCTGTTTGATGACAGAGAGGTGGGCAGAGTGGCAGCTTCAGATGTTCGCAGACAAAGTGATATCGAACCTACGTCTCAATTGATGCTTCACTTTAGAAGATGAATATCTGGCTAATCCTGTCGAGGGGGACAACACTATGAACTCTTCAGCGAGTGGTTTTACGGCTACAAACAAACACCGCTGAAACTGATGGTATTATTACCATCAGCTTTGTCTACGAAAGACAATTCAATAAATGAAAGACAATTCCGTATCAGTTTTGTCTATGACTAAGAAAGCTACAAGTAATGCAACTAAAAATCTCATGGAGAGTTCGATCGTGGCTAAGGATGAATGCTGGCAGCAAGCTTATCACATGCCAGTCGGAAGGTGCTGGAAATGCAAACGTAATAGTGTCGATGCCCGGTCAAATTGGAGAGGAGCTCCCTTCCGTCTCAATGAATATTTTTGAAACCACTGCACGCGAGAGAGAGACTGAAAGGTTCCAAGAGTTCCTGCTGTGTTTGTCTGGAAATGTTGATGATCATGTTGAGTCCAATATATTTGGGGCCTCCATATTTGGAGCACAGCACCATGAACTATTTTCATCTCAGGTGAATAAATTGATTTGGGTTCATTATGCTCATATTAATTTGAAGAAAGAATTTCAATGTGAAATTTCAGTTGGTTTTCCATTGCTATCAAAAGGATTTGTTAAGGTTAAAACCGATACCCTGATTAATCATCATATAATACAAAACTTGAGTAGTTTAATCTTTCATGTCCAAATTTAGAGCCCTTTTATAGTGCAGGAGACAATGCTGCTTTATTCTACTCGCTTTGTTCTAACTAGTTATGTTCTTTATGAAGGATTTAAGTTCTTTCATCTGTTCTATAGAATTCTAATTTTACCTGTTGTAAAGTGAAAATCTACATGCTAACAGTGAGCTAATATTTTGCTATTAATTATGTCTGATATGATTGCACGGGAAATTCTGTTCAGTAAGTCTTTTAGTACTGCAGTGTTAAAAGTTGTGCCCTGCGATGGGTGCAATGCTAAAGACAGTTATCATTCAAGTTTCGTGTTCAAGTGCGTCAGTGTCATTACAGGCTTTTGTCCTGCTTAGATTTTGCCTAGCTGTCCTTGAGCACAGAAAGTTTCAGTCTTAGTTGAGACTCTAGCGGAATCTCATTGGACCACAGAGGAGCTAGTTATTAAAGTTTATATCAGATGTTACCGTAACCTTCTACTTCATAACACTAGGTTCAAAGTTCTTGGAGAAAACATGAGGACCTGCTAGAAAAGGCAGTGCATAATCGGAGCACAAACACTTTTTTGCAATCAAGAGGGTTTTCAAGCTTAAGCTTCAATGATTCTTGAGTTAGTATGCATCACTCAACATTTGGTGCTCTATGTATTGGGTGTTAACATTGAAAAGTACCACGGGTAGTTTACTTAGATGCTTAGGAAATTTGTGCTAAATTTAGTTAAACATGTAACATAATTTACACTCCCATCTTTGTATTATCCTCGATGATAAGTGGATTTGAAAAGATTTACGTATTTTCTCTTGCAAAAAGAATTCCATTCAATATAATATTTGATTTCAATTAAGCAATGGCCCATATCGAATTTATTCTAGAATTTATTAATTTATATTATTTTTAATATGTTTTTAACTTATATTATTTTATATTTAATTTTAATTAAATAAATAAGGATGATAAAGTTTGAATTTATTTTCACTTGATTAATAAGGTTTTAATATCATATCAAAAAACCATATCAACTTAATAGATGAAGTCTATTATGATAAAGTCTCAAGATATAATTTATATTATTTTCTGACACATTGTCTCAAGTGAAAGTTTTTTAAGTTTGAAACTTGCATAAACTTATATTATTTTATCCTTATTTTTATCAAATAAATATAGAAGACGAGATTCAAACTCATGATCGCTTGATCATCAGGACTTTAATACCAAATCAAAGAACTATTTTAATTTAATAGTTTAAGCTATTAAGTAAAGTTTCAATATAAAATTTATATTATTCTTTATCATGTTAAATAATCAATTCAACTAAAAAAATTTGTTCTTTAGGTTTGAAATTTGTACAAGTTCATCTTACATTGTGCTTAATTTTTATCAAATAAATAAGAGTGGTTAGATTTAAACTCGTGATCATATGGTTATCAAAGCTTTAATACTATATAAAAAAACTATCTTCATCTAATAATTTAAGCTATTACTAAGATTCCAGAATATAATCTATATTATTTTCTAACACTAACACATAATATTCGATACAGGAGGCTGATCAACTTCAATATCGCATTCATAGGCAATTGAATTTTAGGGCTGCAATTGCATGCAAATATATAAGTTACAGGCTCATGAAACCAATAATTTATGCTTACCGATTAGTTATGAAGACTTTGAGAGCTTTGTTCCACACTTTTATCTAGGAGGTATTATTGGTAGTTGGTAGGCTAGAAGTTGTGCTCAGATTGCAACGTTACATGCATATGAGATCAAGATGCTTGAAATTATAAGTGAACATAAGCTATATGTGTAGAAATCATTAGAATTTGTATTTTTTTACGAGCTTATATTACTAAAATAAGAAAGAGCATCAACATGCTTCTTTGGCTAACGCTTTATTGGTAATTACAGATGGTGGAGTCCAGGAGTGACAAGTAATAATATCTTTAATGCCATTAAGAAACCCAAAGCAATGACTATTTTATGAATTTTTAGTTTTTATAAATTGATCTTGCCCTAATAAAATATGGTTGTTGGGGATGACTCCCACCTTTTACAATGGTTCATAGTCCCTTAATTCCACATATAAAAGAGAAAATACTAATTCATCTAAGTTTGTAAACTGAGGCCTTAGCTTATCAGACAGTGCTTTGAAAAAAAATGAAAATTAACAATCCCTTTTATTTTCCAATTGTGTCACCTTTAATTTTTGATACTCTGCAGTTATTATGAGTGCTTTACTGTTGGAAATTGTTGTCCAGATACTTGTTATATGAAAATTACTTTAACAAGTCTGAATACAAAGATGCAGTTTTTACATATATGGCAACAAATTAAAGCTCGTAGTCTTGTAGCTTTTTCTCCTAAGGTTGTCAAGCATACCACGAACTATTGAGAATTTTAATTGGTGATGTTTTGATAATTGCTCATTAAAGACTAAGCACATTGATGCAATATTTGACTGGTTTGACAAACCGCTTACATCCACGAGAGAAGCTAATTGATTATATAAGGAGAAAACAAGATTTACAACAATAGAAGAGGAGGAATCATCCATTCTTTACAACTCTCAACCTTATTTTTTTCTCTCTTTGTAGTGCTGTAATGACAAACACTACTAGCTGTTCTTGGCAGCCTACTCTCTTTTATATTTCTCACATTTTTGGCTCTACATACTCTTACCTTATGCTCCTCTCTTGGTGTCTATTTATAGGCAAGAATGGTGAGACAACTTAGCTATAGATTATGACATTAATGATAGCAACATATGGGTTGTACTATTTTATCAATGGTTGGTGCAACTTGTTTAACCATACCTATTTATCATTTTAGCCTTTTGACAGTGGCTTCCTTCCTTTTTAGAGTAGGCTGTAAATGCTTTATGATTACAGTATATTAATGGAAAAAATCATAACAATCATCCTATTTACCATTCACGTGGGCAATTGTCATTTTGTTTTTTTTAGCATAAGCTTGCATCTTGTAACTCTTCCAAGTTTACCATTCTGAGAGCATCTCTAGCTAAATTTACAGGTACTTGCTAAACCTTTCAATTATTAGAGTCACCCAAGCACCTCTTTACTCACTCTAAATGATCACTTTAACTAGATGATCTGTCATATCTTATATAAAAATTTCCCTTTAAGCATATCAACCATGTTTGGCTCGAAATGATTTATCAAGCCTCACACCTAAGCTTATAGTACCCCTTTAAACAAAAATTTCTATTCCTAAATATGACAGTCATTTGAGTATTTTAATGTGATCACAAGCTCACCACTCTTTCAAGAGTTTACTCATTCTAGAGTTGTGTTTGTCCTCTATTCCACTATAGGAACCATACCTTACTTCTTTTATAAGTCTCCCACCTTTAGTTTCAAGAGTCCAAGGAGCTCTCTACTTTTAACCATGAAAGCAGCTCATCAAAGGTTGATCCATGTTTGTCTCCATACTTTAAGTATTATAATGTCATTACCAAGCTTACCACTTTGATAAAAGTCAACTTGTCCCCAGAACCTGTGTATGTCATTTACTTCTACATAGCAATCGTGTCTTAATGCTTCACAAATCATCCATTTATTATTTAAGGCAAATGTCTTCTAACTCATTGATCTTTAGCATGAGAACAATATCCATCAAAACAATTCGACATTTGTCTTCATACTTATCATAGCCACTTCATTGGCTATCCATACACTTGTCCACTCATATCTATCCATTACATCAGCTTTAGGGTGTTTTGAACTTGGGTTTATATCATGGCCTCACACCTTCTCTCAAACATTTTTAACTGTTTTTATGAGGTGGTTTGATCTTAGGCTCATACCATAGCCCCCACACCTTCTCTCTGAGGTGTATTCGCCTTTCATAGGTGGTCGTATCCTTGTTCAGCTGAGATACTTTAAGGTGACTCTAAAATTCTCTACCACTATATGGATTATGAGAGAAATCACTATCACTGATCACATAGAAAGAGAGAGTTATAATACACTCCTTGTATTCTTTCATCTTAATTACTATGTTTGGAGGTTCTACACCTTTCTACTTAATAACTCCATCCATATCAAATTTGTTTTAATGTCTTCACCTTTCATCATAAATGCTTATTTTTTCATTCTTGTATGTATTAAAAAGGTCCTCGCATGTTATCTTCATGAAGAGCACAAGAGACTTCCTGTTGTACAACTTTTCATATAGTGTCTCTACTTTAAACTTCATTTAGGAACTCTTTTTCTCTTTGCAATTATTGTCTCATGATAGTACCTTATTGAATCCTAATAGTACTCTTACACAATCTATGTGTGCCCTCATGCAATTTCTATTCTCTAAATTTCTTTCTATTTTTTGCTTTGTTTTTATATTTGATAGCAGCTTATCTTGTCACAACACTTATCCAAGTCAAAATAGGGTGCCAATCTTTATCATCTTGTTGTATTTCTCTTCAATTATCAGGGTCTTCATCATTTCTCTTATTGAGAAATTACAATCACCAAATCTAACCTTTTTTGAGAAATCACCATTCCATCATATCTATGAACATACCAAGCCCAATTGTTCCTTTGTACCTTCATCCTGCTAGTCTTCAATAGTTTCTTTATAAATTGTTACATATATAAAAATAGTACCACATAGATAATCCATTAACTAAGCAATCTCTTAAGAAAGATTAAAAAGGTCACACCGATCCCGCTTAAAATCTAATCTCCTAGATAGAACTTCTTAGGCTATATCTATTCATCGTACTGTCTTTCTGTATATACAACCACTTGTTAGCTTTATTGCGGTTTTCCTCTATAATTGATTTGGAATATCTTGGTTTTATACCTGATTTCTCAACATCTGACGAGACTACTAGAGTTTAGATTCTTTAAGATTGGTTTTTATCAATTTTTACTCTTCAACTCAAATCTTCTATATGATTAAATGTCTAGAGTATCCTAATTTTACCTTCCTTTAAGGTAACTAAAAAATTTCCCATTTAGCAATTCAACATATGTAATTGGACAGATATATGCCATTTTTTCTTTATCTCTATCGACCACCATGATAACCTTCAAATTTTTTATAATTAGACAATCTCTTCTAATATTCACCACAATCACTTTTAGTCCAAATCTTAATGATCGGACCATACCATTTCATCCAGAATGATCACATTAACTAGAAACAAGTTTGAAATCATACAAATTGCATTTCAGACGGCTAAGATTTAATCAAAACAACTCTGACATGATGAGTGACCTAGATTCAATCTCATATCCAGTTGCATATAGGATCGACCATATTGGATCCTATCCCTAAACTTGGCTCAATTCAGCTCAGCTTGAGGCTAATGATGTGGCATGGGGGTTTTACTGTATTGATGTATCAGTTGACTGATCGTTGACATAGCATGCCAACTATGCATGTGGACGCAATGATTACATTATGATGACATCATCCTTATTCGGGTTAGTCATGTAGGTTAAGTCATTTGGTATTCAGGTTGGGTCAACCATCTAGGCGAAGAAGATGCGTGACATGTGTGGCACATGTCTACACAAGTGGGTAGCCTCCTTGTTATGGTGTGTGGGAGCTTGCAACCATGAACGATGTTTGATTTTTGCTTTGTTTTCACCATTATGCTCGTCTCTTCCTCTTTAATATGATGGTATGGTCAAAACACAATGATGACAACTTTTATTTTTTAGCAAAAATCAAACACCACTTTAAACCAAAAGCTCAAATACTAATGGTTAGGGATTCTGACCGGTGATATTATGATAATTACCTATTAGAGGCTAATGACACTGATATAATATTCAATGTGGTTCGATAAATCATCTACAGACACGAGAGAAACTAATTGATTATATAAAAAGAGAAAAGAATTTACAACAAAAGAAGATGAGGAATCATCCATTCATTATAACTCTTAACCTTACTCTTTTCTCTCTTTCTAGTGTTGTAATGATAGTCATTGCTTACTACTCTTGGTCGTCTACTCTCTCTATATTTCTCACATCTTTAGCTCTACACACTCTCACCTTATGCTACTTTTTTGGTGCCTATTTATAGGAAAAAATGATGAGACAACTTGGCCATAGATTATGACATTAATGGTGGTAGTATATAGGTTGCACCATTTTATCAATGGTTGGTGTAACTTATTTGACAATAATCACTTATCATCATAGCCTTTTGACAATGGTGGTAGGTAACAAATGCTCTATGATTGTTGTACATTCATGGAAACAATCCTAACACCAACTCCATAGTAAATATGATGGTAATATCTAATTTTTCAAGTTACCCATTTTGTTTCTTAGCCTTAATGAGGAGAATATTTGAGGTGAAAATGATCAATAAAAAAAAGGAAATTGGATGATACCATCCTCTTCTAGGCATATAAAAGGGTGCAAATGCAAGAATTCAATGTGTGCTAAAAAATATTGTGAATGTTTTTAGGTTTATACTAGCATTTCTAGTAATATATTTACAAAAAAGTTATCTAAAGTATTGTTCTTTCTCATCGCTTATCTAAATTAAATTGATTTTATATAACATTATCAGCTTTGATGTTATGCTTGTTTTTGCATTTGAATAAAGAAGGAAAAGCAACCAGCCTATTTAATTAAGATGTCAGATTAAGATTGGAAATTATGTAGCATATTCTATCTTTAAGTTGTTCTTATTTTATAAATGTTCTCTCAATATTAAGGCTGGAGTGGGATGCTTTGGTGGATGTCAATGTGAAGGATGTTACAATCATTATGGAAAGAAAAAAAAAGGTGACTCTTCACTCTCCTATTTAGCCATATGTTGTTATGATCATATGTTGAATCCATATCTTATACATTGGCTACAAAAAACAAAAAAAGATACATGTCCTGCCATAAAAAAATAGACCTTGCTAATCTAATTGTAATAAGATTTTCTTTTGTCATGAGTATTCAAGGTATGGGAGATTCAAACTTTAACAGGCTACAAAAGACTATAGCTATACTAGCAAATTATAACCTCATGTTAGTTTCGAGATTGATTACTTAAAATTATCTTAACATTTATGCTTAAAATACACATTGGTTCTGCTACATTTCTTATGATATTTGCATTGACTATCTTTGAGCTTTTCAAGCATAAAAGTTGAGTAAAGAACAATTTCATAATTATCAATAGTGAAATGCTTTTTGCCAAATGCTTTTTCCTTACCTCTATAATTGTAGACTTACTCTAACTGTTTTATTATGAACCTGAAGAATAGTAGTAGGAAAAATGTTTTCAAACCAACAAGAACACTAATGAAATGATGATGTTTTGATAATAGTGTTCATTACCCTTCAACTTATATGTACCATTTAAATAAAACCATCGTAGTACCAGTCTTATGTTAATTACTATTGTTATTTTTGTTAGTTGTTACTATAGCGAGAGCCTTATATGGCTATTTTAGAGTCTACTCCTTGATATTATGTTTGTAGATTTTATATAACAGAAGGGATAATAAATATAATACAATGAACATGTTTTCCTTCTTGCTCTCTCTTCTCTCCTCATATTCCCTCCTCAATCCTTATGTTGTTTAACATGCTTTTATTTTAGTAGGAGAGGCTTGGTCACTCTAGCTAATCAATTGAGTTTTTTTTCTAATTAGTTCTCTCAAGATTTAACTTGCAACAAATGGTATCAAAGTCGTTGATCTTTAGACTTCAGCTATGCCACCAATACAAGGTTTCAAAATCTTAAGAAGTTTAAAGATTTTTTCGATGTTGCAAATAAGAAATAATGAATGCAACATGAGCACGTTTTAACCTTGCTAGAAACCTATTGACAACAATCACACACTACTAAATTGACTCAAAATACTAAGATTGAGGAGCTCATCAGCGATATAGCCTACCAACAAACTACTCTTTTACAGAGGATACAAATGATTATGATGGAGCATAACCTTACAAATGGTTACCAATACATACATCATAGAGGTTCTACTTTAAAGATTAGTTTTGGTGCAGAGGGATAACAATCTTATAAGGTAAATAAACTTAGAAGAGACTTTCCATGTTTTGATGGGGAAGATGTTCACAAATGATTGTATAAATGCAATCAATATTTTGACATGAAAGAAATTAAAGAAGTAGAAAAGGTTAAGTTGGCTTCTTTTTATTTGGATGGAATGGCTTTATACTGGTATTAAAACTATACATGGAGTCTAAGGGGTCAAGACGCTATATGGGAAAAATACATTAAGGCTTTGTTTGGTTGGTTTGGTGGCCAACAAAACCCCTTAAAAGAACTGATGGAGTTAAGGCAGACTGATAACTTGGAGATGTATATTCAAATTTTGATATTCTCTAAAACAAGATCGTCATCGATGAGAAACAAGCAATGATGGTTTTTTTTATCAAAAGACTAGAAATAGAGATCAAGAATCCAATTAAAGTGTTCGACCCTAAGGCCTTTAAGCAAGCCTATAATTTTGCTAAACTACTAGACAATACTCGGGATTATAGAAGATCACTACTTCCAGCACACCAAACTCAGCACCAATACCTTCCCAAGTTCTACCTTACTCTACCTCTTTCAAACAAAACATACATCTACCATATTCAAAACACCTAACACACTAAGCCCTTAATACCTTCAAACCATATCACAATGGTATGCTACCCACCCCAACAACACACTCCTCATATAAACCAACCAAATCAATATGACCTAAAAATTTAGAAAAAGAAGGGCTAAAGGACTATGTTTCTGGTATGGTGAATGTTTTATTATAGGTTGTAGATGCAAAAACAAATGATTGTACTCTTTATGCATGATTAAAGATGATAAAGATATTGCTAACAGAGAAGTGGAAGTAAATACTGCTAAACATGACTTACTTACCCCTCATATTTCTCTCAATGCTCTGGAAGGGATGATGGGTTGTCACACATTAAGAGTAACTGGAAAGGCTAACAAATACCCTGTATATATCTTGATCGATTCTAGTAGCACCCATAACTTTTTTAAAAGTATGACTGCTAATAAGCTACAATGTCTAGCCACTCCTATCAGAACCTTAGTGGTAGAAACAACAAATGAAGGTATTATCCACTGTTTAGCTATATACAGGAATTTTAGATAGAAAATGCAAAAAGTAAATTTTAAAGCAAATGTCTTCATTCTTAATTTAATCAAATGTGATATGGTTTTACGTATTTAATGGCTAATAACAGTAGGTAATATTATATCCAAAAAACAAGGATATTTGAATGTCCTTCAAATGACATGGTCAAGACATATTACTTAAAGGTACTAACTATATCAAGGTACAAATCATTGAGTTAACACAATTTAATAGCTTGATGGTTAACCCTACTCAGTTAGTAGGTATGAGTCTTTGTAGTTTGATATCTCTTGAGAAAGATAATAAAGGGTATGCACTCTATGTCACTCTAAACCATAAGTAACTAAAAGGAATGGGCAGCCATGAAATAACTATTAGAGTGTTACAAAGAATTATTTAGGGAACCTAAAGGCCTTCCTCTAATAAAAAACCACGACCATATTATTCCAATGAAAGAATGAGCTCAAGTTATCAACCTTATACCCTACAAATACTCTGGAGTGCAAAAAGATATACTGGAAAAAATGATAGATGAAATGCTTGAGTCTAGAATCATCAACAAAGCAACACCCTTTTGTTTCCCCATATTGTTTTGGTTAAGAAGAAGGATGGTCCTCAAGATTATGTGTCGATTATAGGGCTCTTAATCAACTTACCATTGAGGATAAATTTCCAATACCCATACTAGAAGAGTTATTAGAAGAGGTGGTAGGTGCAATAATGTTTTTAAAGGAGGACTTATGATCTGGTTACTATCAAATTAGAATAACTTCTCAGGATGTATTCAAGACAACATTTCAAACTCATAAAGACCATTATGAATTTTTGGTAATATCATTTGGGCTTACCAATACCTTTGCCACTTTCCAAAGCTTAATATATGAAGTATTCAAGAACATCTTAGAAAGTTTGCGTTAGTTTTTTATAATGATATTTTGATCTACAGTTAGTCAATGACCAAACACTTACAACATTTACAATTAGTATTTGAGTTTCTTAAAGGGCATCAGTTGGTGGCTAAGCACAATAAGTGTGTATTTGGTATTCCTCAAGTGGAATATTTGAGGCATTTAGTCTAAAAAAAAAAGTAGCTGCTGACCCTAAAAAGATTTAAGCTGTTATGGACTGGCCAAAACTGTAAAATGTCAAGCAACTATGAGGATTCTTAAGCCTTATTGCATACTATTATAGGTTTGTCAGGAACTACAAATCCATTAGCAAGCCACTCATCCAATTACTAAAGAAATATGCATGTTCCTGGAAGGAAGATGTAATCGATGCCTTCAGAAACCTAAAAAAGGCCATGACTCAGCCTTCAATTCTCTCCTTGCTTGATCATAACAAACCTTTTATGGTAAAAATAGAGGCATTAAAATATAATCTAAATGTTGTACTTATGTAGGAAGGACATCCTATTATATTCATCAACAAATCCTTAGGATCCATATAACAAGCGTTATTGACCTATGAAAGAGAAATATTGGTTATTGACACGACTAAAAGATTGATGTCTTCTTCTAAGTGTAGGAGTATCAAAATAATAAATAACCCGGCAAGACCGGGGTCGAACTATAAGAAGGTTAATTATACAAATTATAAATGACAATTATAAACAACAACAATAGTAAGAATAACAACAACAACAATAATAATAGTAGTAATAATACTAATAATTCTAGTAGTAGTAATAGTAGTAGTAGTAGCAGCAGCAACAACAACAGCAGTAGTAATAATAATAATAATAATAATAATAATAATAATAAAGAAGAATAGTTGATGAGAACTTTAAGATGGAAAATTAACGTAAGGATTAAATAATGATATTAAATAATGTCAAAGTTAGAGGATCCACTAATAATATGTCAAACAAGTATAGTATAAACTCTTATTATTCAATTGGAAACCACACACAAAGGAGGTTCCAATCAGATTATAAATTGTTAACATTATTACATTAGTCTTCTTATTCAATTAATGCTAATATTTGTAAATTTCATCAAGCATTCATGATTATAACTTATGTTAACAACAAATCAAGTTCCTTTTATAGCTCAGGTGTTTGTTATACCATATAGTATAGGTTATGAAAGCGCCAAGCATTTGTTGTACCATGTGTTATATAACATAAATCAAGATTTGTCATTTAACAAGCAAAGTATTAAAAAGTGAATAAGATAACAAATATAAAATATGCTAGTATCAATCATTAACGTTCATATTAAGTTTACACTATGCTTATTCTTACACCATAATAAACTTAGCTAAACATAATAAAAGAAAGCAAAATAAATAAACAAAATAAGATAAAAGTTAACTAAATAAATGAAAAGAAATAAAAAGGCATAAACTTGATATTAATGAAAGCAAAGCATAAATATTACAAAAAAATACAAAGAAAGAAAGCAACAACATGATCTTGATCTGGAAACCAAGATGCCTAAATGCATGGCAAATGCCTCCTTTTATAGGCCAAAATTGGGAACTATTGATTTGATGGCTAATTGATGAGTGGGTGACCAACTCTTGACTTGGTGACAATCCTTATCTTCTCTTGCCTGCCCAAAATGTTATTTATAACGTCAAAATTGGAGCCACTTGAACATGAAAGTTGTAGAAAATTATCTCAACTCTCTTGTATAAGAAATTCAGCTCATTTGGACTTGTAGAACTTTAGATATAGGCCAAATACTGAACAATGTTAGGGCTGTAAGAAAGATTCAGACTTCTTTATTGTTGCTACAATTTGGACTTCCTTTTTAGATCTTGGGTTATATGAAAGTTGTAGGTCTATGTCTTACTTTTCCATCCATATAAAGTAGACCTAAATCTGAGATCTACAACTCTAGATATGACTTAATTACCGAATAGTATTCCAGTTTGGATTGCACTAATATCTCTTTTCTAAGTTTGGCTATCTCTTTGTCCTTCCAATTTCAGTTCTTAAATTCATTAATCAATCCTTTTATTTATATGATAGGCTTGCATTTAAAATGAATATTTACCATAAATGAAAGGTATCTTATATTATTAGATATATTATTATAAAACATGTTTTAGCTAAGGAATTATTGACACTTCAAGTGCAAAATGATGATATAAAATCTTAATAAAAATACACTTTTAAGTATCAATCACACCCCTCAACTAGCTTATTACTAGTCTCTAGTAATCAAAGCGTTAAAATAGAAAAATACTTTGTAAATTCCACAAAGCAAGGTAGTGATTATTTAACTTTCATTAATCTATCTAAATAAATAAACTCTCATTAAATTTATATACCTGCTCAAAACTTCTTAACAAGATATTTATAAATCTTTTTTATTCTTACTATATCAACATATAATTATAGGGCTTTTCTTAGAAGAAAACAAATTTTTTGTTCTAAAGTTTAAGGTTAACTTTCTTGTGTTGAGATTATTATTTTTATCTTCATTTTTTTCTTTTTTTTTGAATATATATACATATAATTTAAAACACCATGTATCTTTAACCCATGTAACGAGCTTTCGGCTAATGACTCCCAGATCAGTTGGTCTTATGGCATTAGATGTTAAAACACCCCTACGAGCTTAGTAACTCGGGTCATAGATACTGATATATAGATAGTGCAATGTTTAATTCCATTAAGCTTTTCTCTTCAACCCATGTAACAAACGTTGAGCCAATAGCTCTCAAGTCAGTTGACTTTAGAGTATTAGGTGTTAAAACACCCTTCGATCTTAATTACTTAGGTTAGGGAGGCTACGAAACTAAACTTATTAACATTTTTATTATTTTTTTTGTCTCTTTTTTTAATTATATACTATTCCTTTTCTCTTGTTACCTTTAACAAAAGAACATATATAATATAATAATCTAATATGCAACCATAATCATATGTTAAAGTTTGTGTGTAAATTAAGGTTTAAAAATACATGTTAAATAAGTATATGAGCAGAATTAAGTGATAACGATGTGAGAGTTTGTAAATCTGAATATTTTAAGAAGTTTTATGATAGACCTTGTTACGAATGATTACTAAGGTACATTTTAAGAGTCATAAAAAACTCTCCTTACGCTACCATCCTTAATGAATTGTATTTTATCTTTATGGTTTATAGATACCATTTCTAAAGAACGACATTATACATTACAAGTTCATCTAGCACATCGATGACAGACTTTCAATCGTTTTACACAACGTTTCTTTGCAAAAGTGTTTTTACCTATTCCAAGCATGTGTGAAATGAAGGAGTTAGAGGACTCACCTGATAATCAAACCTTTGCTTCAATCAACTAGCAAATATCTTTAGGAATTCCATGATTCATTAACAACCTCAATCTTGCACATCTAGCAAGGTAAATTTTTGTAATCACATTCTGAGGTAGAGTGGGAAAATACTTTTTTAATTTTTCAAGATTAGTGTCCATTTTCAAATGAGAATTGGAAGAGAGATTCAAAGAATTGCACAAATATATACACCGATATTAGTTATTGTGGAAAACTAAAAGAACCGACTTAAGTCACGAATTATCATTGTCCGCCATTTGACCAGGGTAAGAGAAACTAGCAAAAAATTACTTAAAAATAAACACAAAAACAATGTGAGAAAAACAAAATAATCAACCTTTATCTACAAGATCATTTAAACTAGTTGATTCATTTTCACTAGGAAAATTATCAAAGTAAGCTTTCAAACGATGTCCATTTTCCTTAAAAACATTGTCATTCATTGAATTCTCAATATCATAGGTCTCGTAAGGATTGCTCTATCTTGATCTTAGCTCTCTAGGGAATGCATAGAGTTAAGAATTGTAAAACAAAATATTTTGACCAGTATCAACTTTTTGACAATTTTCACAAGTTTTGCAGAATGCATACGTGTCCTTGAACATGGTGGGCCAATAAAATCCATTTTGAAATATTTTTATAGCTCTCTTTTTTGACAAAAAATAACTCTCACATGTTTCAGAATGAAAACGTTTAATGACACTACTTACCTTATTATCGAGAATGAATCTTTGAAATATTTGATCAGGACAATATTTGAATAAGTTAGGGTCATCCTAATAAAAGTTCTTCACTTCATTCTAAAAATTTTCTTTGTCTTGGGTACTTCAATTAGCTGGCAAATCTCCTAAAGCAAGAAAATTGATATTTTTATCATATCAAGACATTGGACTAAGTGAAAGTAAGGATTCATCAGGAACGTAATCATCGATTGATGTGATGTCAGATGCCAAATTTATTGTCACTGTTGACAAAAGATTCGCATCAATATTTTTTATGCTTTTTTCATCCATGTTTTCTTCCTCAGAATAAATCATCTGCAAATCTTCATATTTGTCCAACTTATTTTTACTTAAAGTAGATTTAAGTTGATCATAAACTAATTTGTCAATATGATTTACTTTTTGTAAATCATTATCATTTTCAGGTTGCTTGCAAATGTTGAAAATATCATCTCCAATATCATGTTTTCAAATGATAGCTTTATTAGTCCATTCCTACAATTAATTAATGTGTTGCAAGAAACAAACATCCTAAAATAGCAGGAAATGAATTACATTCTTCAACATGTTGTGTGTCCAAGACAACAAAATCCACAAGATAAATGAATTTATTGACTTGTACTAACACATCTTCAATTACTTCTCTAGACATTTTTACAGATCTATCGACTAGTAAAAGAGATATAGAAGTTGGTTTTAACTCACCTAGATTGAGACTTTAAAAAAGTGAATATGGAAGCAAATTCACACTAGCACAAAGATCAAGTAAGACTCTTTCAATTTTATGTTCTCCAATAAAGCAAGAAATTATTGGACAACTAGGGTCTTTATATTTCAAAGCATTATTGTTCTGAAGAATGACACTTACTTGTTCGACTAGAAAGACTTTCTTTTTCACATTCAGTTTCTTCTTCACAGTGCATAGATCTTTTAAAAATTTAGCATAAGAAGGAACCTGTTTAATAGCATCTAGCAAATGTATATTGATTCTTACATGTTTGAAAGTTTTAAAGATTTCATAGTTATGATTGACTTTCCTTTGTTTGGTTATGACATGAGGAAATAGAAGTGCTGGTGGAGAATCAGTCGTTTCTTTGTTATTTTCAGATTCAACCCCTTCCTTACCTTCAGAGATTGACTCATCATTTTTCTCATAAGGTTTAAGAGAGGGTTTTTCAATAGCCTTATCACTACGAAGAGTAGTGATTGATTTGACTTAATCCATGTGTTAACTTTCAAAACTACTTGCATTTATATTGTATTGCCCCTTGAGATTTTATTATGGTTAAGATGGAAACTTACCTTTCTCTTGGAAACTAAGAGCAAATGTTAATTTTGCAAGAGTATCTTTAAAATGTGTCATGTTTTGAGCAAGTTGAGTATTAATTGTCTTTTGCTTTTTAATGAATACATGTAATGTTTCCTCAAGATTTCTTTTAAGAGATGGAGCATAAGGAGGTGTATATCCATGAGAATTTTAAAAATTATAGTGTGCTTGAAACGGTGGTTATGAAGTTTGTGCATTGTTGTTCTCACTCTTCCACCTAAAATTTAGGTGATTTCTCCAACCAGGGTTGTATGTTTATGAGTATAGGTTGTAGTTGACCTTTTAGAAATTATTTAAAATATGGGCTTGTTCATGGAGACATTCCTTAAAAGAAGGCAAGATTGGATAGTTACTGGTTGAGTGCTTATTTGTTTCACATATTTGATACACAATGTTTTCAACAGATTTTAATTGACCACTCCTTTTCAATTCTAGTGCCTAGACTTTTCTAGCTAAAGATGCAAACTTGACTTGGAGGTCATGATCTTCTCTAAAGTTGTACATACCTCCACTAAATATATGAGGTTGAGTTTTACTCGGTGCCTCATAAGTACCCGCAGTGTCCTAATTTTGAGCATTTTCAACTAACAAGTCTAAGTACTCCATTGCTTCATCAGGATCTTTATCTTCAAAAGTTCCATTGCACATCAATTCAACCATTTGCCTATCTCTAGGTGTTAACCCTTCATAAAAATATGAAACCAATCTCTATGTATTAAAACCATAATAAGGGTAAGTACTAAGCAAGTCTCAATACCTATCCCAACATTGGTAAAATGTTTCTCCTGGTTTTTGAGTGAAAGTGATGATTTGTCTTTTGAAAAAGCTTGTTCTATGAGATGAGAAAAACTTCTTTAAAAACTGTTGTTGTATTTTATCCCAAGCACGAATGGATCTTGGTCTTAAATTTTGTAGCCATGTTTTAGCTTTATCTTTTCATGAAAAAGGAAAAAACTTTAATCTGATGGTGTTCATGCTACAATTTAAATTATTATATGTGTTGCAAACCCCCTCAAATTCCCTTAAATGCAAGTATGAATTTTCCAATTCTAAGCCGTGAAAGAAAGGTAAAAATTGAATAATGGCTGGCTTAAAATTAAAATGAGATGCATCGGGAGGAAAAACTATACATGATAGTGCACTTGTTCTTGTGGGATTCATGTGGTCTCTAAGTGTTCTAGCATGATTATTCTTATTATTCTCATTATGAAGTAATTGATTATCTTCTTCAACCATATTTTCTAAAAATGATGAGGATATCCTACAAAGTCTACCACTTGATGTACGTGACTACACTTTCATGCACGTGTTGGAATAGAATAAAAGAAAGAAGAAAACAAAAGAAGAAGAAATAAGAGAAAAGAAACAAATTTTTTTACAAGAAAAGGAAAAAGAGAAAATAAAATAACTATTATAATTCATACAAGAACTTACCTCCTCAACAATAGCGCCAAAAACTTGACACGACTAAAAGATTGATGTCTTCTTCCAAGTGCAGGAGTGTCGAAGTAATAAATAACCCGACAAGACCGGGGTCAAACCACAGGGAGGTTAATTGTATAAATTATAAACAACAATAATAGTAACAATAACAACAACAATAATAATAGTAGCAATAATAATACTAATACTACTACTACTACTACTACTACTACTACTACTAGTAGTAGTAGTAGTAGTAATAATAATAATAATAATAATAATAAAGAATAGTTGATGAGAACTTTGAGATGAAAAATTAACGTAAGAATTAAATAATGATAATAAATAATGTCAAGGTTAGAGGATCCATTAATGGTATGTTAAACAAGTATAGTATAAACTCTTATTATTCAATTGGAAACCACACACAAAGAAAGTTCCAATCAGATTATAAATTGTTAACATTATTACATTAGTCTTCTTATTCAATTAATGCTAATAATTATAATTTTCGTCAAGCATTTATGATTATAACTTATGTTAACAACAAATCAAGTTCCTTTCATAGCTCAGGTGTCGGTTATACCATACAGTATGGGCTATGAAAGTGCCAAGCATTTGTTGTACCAAGTGTTATACAATATAAATCAAGATTAGTTATTTAACAAGTAAAGTATTAAAGAGTGAACAAGATAACAAATATAAAACATGTTAGTATCAATCATTAAAGTTCATATTAAGTTTACATTATGCTTATTCTAACACCATAATAAACTTAGCTAAGCATAATTAAAAAAAACAAAATAAGAACGTAAATAAGATAAAAGTTAACTAAGCAAAATAAATAAATAAAATAAGAATATAAATAAGATAAAAGTTGACTAAGTAAATGAAAGGAAATGAAAGGTAAAAACTTGATATTAATAAAAGCAAAACATAAATATTACAAAAAATACAAAAAAAGAAAGAAAGAGCATGATCTTGATCTGGAAACCAAGATGCTTAAATGCATGATAAATGCCTCCTTTTATAAGCCAAAATTAGAAACTATTGATTTGATGAGTGGGTGACCAACTCTTGACTTGGTGACAATCCTTATCTTCTTTTATCTGCCCAAAATGTCATTGGTAACGTCAAAATTAGAGCCACTTGAAATATGAAAGTTGTAGAAAATTGTCTCAACTTTCTTGTGTAAAAAATTCATCTCATTTGAACTTCTAGAACTTTAGATATAGGCCAAATACTGAACAGTGCTTGGGCTGGAAGACAAGTTCGGACTTCTTTGTTGTTGCCACAATTTTGACTTGAAAATGACTTTTTTAGATCTTGGGCTCCATATAAAAGTTGTACGCCTATGTCTTATCTTTCCATCCATATAAAGTATACCTAAATCTAAGATCTACAGCTCCAGATATGACTCAATTACCGAATAGTGTTTTGGTTTGGATTGCACTGACATCTCTTTTCTAAGTTTGACCATCTCTTTGTTCTTCCAATTTCAGTTCTTAAATTCATCAATCAATCCTTTCATTTATGTGATAAGCTTGCATTTAAAATGAATATTTACTATAAATTAAAGGTATCTTATATTATTAGATATATTATTATAAAACATGTTTTAGTTAAGGAGTTATTGATACTGCAAGTGCAAAATAATCATATAAAACCTTGATAAAAATACACTTTTAAGTATCAATTAGCTATTCTGTAGGCCGATAACAAATAGAGACATCTGTAAGCGGATACCAAATAAAAACACTACATTTGGGCATGCATTTTACGATAGGACAAATCATGTTAGCCTTAAATACCTGCTGGCACAAAAGGTATCCTACCCCTCTCAACACATCTGGCTAGCCAAGCTTTTAGGCTTTGATTATGATATTAAATACAAAAAAGGAAAGGGAAAATATTGTTGCTAATGCTTTGTCTAGGTGTACTAGTAATGAGATGTTCTCTTTTACACTCTCCACCATTCCGCCCAACTTGTTAGAAGAAGTTCAGACCTCTTAGGTGACAGATAACGACTTATTAGAGATCATAACTCAATTGAAACAGGACTCTAGTTTACACGCACTTTATGCATGGGTGAATGAACATCTATACAAGAAAGGCAAGCTGATGGTAAGCAATAACTCTAACCTACAAGGCAAACTAATCTCACTTTATTATGATTCTATTATAGAAGGCCACTCTGGTATTACTATCACTGCCAAATGGTCGGGATCATTATTCTATTGGAGGAAACAACAAAAGCATGTGCAAGTATATACATGGGAATGCCATATGTACTAAAAAAACAAAAGCGAGAATGTCCTCATATTAGGATCGCTTCAACCTCTCCTTGTACCTCGAGCATCATTTGTGGACATTAGTATAGATTTCATTGAAGAGCTACCAAATTCCAAAAGAAAAAAATATGGTGTTGGTCATGATAGATAGGTTCAGTAAGTATGCTCATTTCATTGCTCTATTATAACCTTATATTGCTGTCATAGTAGTAGATGCTTTCATAAACAACATCTACAAGCTACATGACTTACCAATCTCTATAGTTAATGATAAATTAGTTTTGGAAAGATTTATTCACCTATCAAGTAGTTCAATTGTTATATTTTATAGCTTATCATCCTTGAACAGACGAGTAAATAAAAGTGGTGAATTGATGCTTGGAACAAGAATTAAAATGCATGACAAACAAGACACCAACTAGATGGTTGTCCTTAGTTGAATGGTGGTATAATACCAACCATCACTCCTCCATCAAGTCTACTCCTTTTAAAGTCTTGTATGGTCAGCCCCTTCAATCCCCGTATCTTACTTTTTTAAGGATTTTAATATAAATATTATTAATAAACAATTAACACAGAGAAAACATGCTCGAGACTATTAAAAACAATCTCAAGCTAGCTCAACACCGTGTAATTCAACTGGCAAACAAAAAGCACAATGAATGTATCTTCACGATGGGGGACTAGATTTATTTAAAATTACAACCCTACAGACAACAAATGATAAGTAGGAGGGCTTCACAGAAGTTAACAGCCAAGTACTATGGTCCTTATCAAGTCATTCAATGCACAGGGGTAGTAGGATATCGACTAGGCCTTCCTAGTTCAAGTGCTATATACCCAGTGTTCCATATCTCCTAATTAAAGCAACATGTGGGGCATAAGATAGTATATGACAACTTACTTAGCTAAAACTCAGAGCCAGGGTTGCAACCCCAAGCCATTCTTGACAGAAGAATGGTTAAACACCATAACCAAACAGTAACATAAGTCTTAATTTACTGGAAGACCCTGTCACCATCTGAAGCAACCTGGGAATTTGCTGATGATCTTCTCCTAAGGTACCCACCGTTGTTCCTTGAGGACAAGGAACATTTTTCAAAAAGGGGAAGTATTGTTATGAACCTGGAAGAATAGTAGTGGGAAAAAGGTTTTCAAACAAAAAAGAACACTGACGAAACGATGACTTTTTAATAATAGTGCTCACTACCCATCAGCTTATAAGCACTGTTTAAATAAAAATATTGCAGTACCAGTCTCGTGTTAATTACTATTTTTATTTCTATTAGTTGTTACTACAATGAGAGCCTCGTGGGGCTATTCTAGAATCTACTCTTAGTTACTGTATCTATAGATTTCATGTAACAAAAGGGATAAAAAAGTTAATGCAATCAACGTGTTTTCCTTGTCGCTCTCTCTTCTCTCACATTTCTTCTCTTATTCAACATGCTCTTGTATTAGTCGGAAAGGCCAGTCACTCTAGTTAATCAATTGAGTTTTCTTCTCTTAAGATTCAAATTTTAGAACAGGAACATTTCTTTTTTGTCATTAACAACGTTGGAGCCTCAAAATGTCTATCAGTAGTGCACATGCCTTTGATCGCATACATTGTAGGATCACTGAAGGGTTAGTCATTTTTTAAGATTTTTATTTTATGTGGACTCATATTGGTGGCAATTGTGGAGGATGTTGAAGTTGCTGTTTCCTCACGTACATCCTCGTTTGGATGTCAAAACTTTTTTAGAATTGGATCTAGGAAAGAAACTTCTTTGGATCTAACTAAGAATATATCTTTCTTTTTCCCCTATTCTGATGTTACTATCGAATTAACGTCATAATGATGATGAAATTGCAGAAACAGTTTATAGAAGAGCTGAAAGAGGGAACAATCCATCTCAGGAGCCATGGGATACTCCAGAGACTCACAGTGATCTTATTTTACCTAATCAATTCTCATCGACATTGAAAGCACTTAATCACATACGATATCTGACTCCACCCTCGGGTTGTCTCTTAGGTGTGACTTCTTCAGCTTCTCTACACTAGGGGGTTAGTTAAGTCTCAACAAGAAAGCGGCCTCCTCTCATCTTCTGGCTACTTTAATTGGCGCCATTCACCTTGCAGTTTTGCTCGAAAATTATATGGAAGTGAGCTTGGTTCTGACAGCTTTCCCTGTAACAAATTGGAGCATAGTATGCCTGAAACGCTTAAGAACACTCGTACCCCAGGTACAAAGGCGGCGAATCTTTTCCCACTTAATCTGAAACGGGCGTCTCCAAAAATCTATTCACTTGAGTTAACATCAAGCTCGTCAGGGTGAGTGAGAAGTGGACGCAAATTCATTCTGCAGGATTTGCTTTCTTTCCCTCCTCTTGCTCCGTAATGTAAGTCACAGGCTGGAATTCATCAAAATGATGGCGATCATAATGGTAGCACTGGCTACCAATGATGGAATATGCGATTTGTGGTTAGTGATGACTTAATTATTTGGATATTTAGTCTGGCAAAACATGGAACTTTTTTCTTATCCAAAGCTGAAGTGACTTGTGTTCTGTCCTCCAGGATATATTCCAAGAAACCGCTGACAAGCTCAGCCCTTGTGCCCAAGAAATCAGGGAAGATGGTGCTAGTCTTTAACCCCTTTTTTACCCTTGTTCGGATAGGTAACAAATTTTGGAGAGTGCACGTAATTACCGTCGTGACTTAATTCTACGGCTCCAGGCATTTTTAAACCCTCTTTGATCACTCTGTGATCATCTGCGCATAGAAATCTACTGGTACTTTTGCAGGTTGATAATCTCTTTTTGAGCATGTGTATATATAGATGAATGCGGTGCTTTTCTCCTTCTATTTCTGCTTATAAGATACAAAAGTAGGATTTCTATAGCTTTAGTTTAAAGGCATGAGTCAACACCCTTCGTTCATCTAAGTTGTGGCATGGAAACTTCAATGCATATCTGAGAACTCAAACAGCCATGCATTCACCAGAGAGAGGGAATGATAGTAGGAAAAGCTCACTAGACCTAATATTAGATTAACCAATACAAAATGCCCAGCTGGCAGAGTTTGACTACACCCATTACTGCTAAATTCTACAATCAAAATGACAGCATGCAAGATTTATTTTTAGGGTCAGGCAGGGAACCAGGAAGGTTATATTATCTATACCATATATTTCATAACCTGTTCTATTGCTAACTAATTTTCCTCTTCCCATTATTGTTTTCCCCGTTCTTCGTCCTCATAAGCTCCAGATTGAAGCTGATTCTGTTCTGCATCTAAGAGCGGGAGCCGTCAAGACCGAGCCTCGCTGTAAGCCAATTGCGAACCTCATCCATTTCTCTCGGGACTGTGTAGTGACCAAGCCTGCAGCCCACATTAAGGCACTCAAAAATTGCTTCGTATTACATTTACCATTACAAGTTAGTTCCTGCTTTCTGAAGAAAATGTTTTACCCTTCATAAGATTTGAATGTCAGGTTTCGAAATGCTGTGTTCAAGCATTGAGCAGATTTCTCTCCGTAGTTATAGGGGACTACATCATCACCTGAAAAGAATTATCAGAGTCACACTGCATGAAGATTTATTTGGAAGGGAAATGTTTATATCCGATAGCGATGGAAGTATATAGTTGTTCAATGAAGGTGGATAGTCCGGTCGATTTCTAGGCATTTTCACAGCTATGACAGGTTGTAAACAATGCTGCTAATTTCCTATACATTCATAGACACATGAGTAATCTATAAATGATAGTAAGCACAAATTTTAATTGAAATCAACTGAAAAATCAGAATGATACACTGATTAAGATGAGTCCATTTATTCAATATGTGCGATGTATCTATGCGAATTTCCTTCTTATTTTTAACATCATAGACATAATAAAAAACATGAAAATACTACAAATGAAGAGCATGCAAAAACATGAAATAATTAATTTAAATCCAACAAATCCAATAAAGATATAATATGACCAACGGCTAATATTATAGTGTTTTAATATTTTAAAGAAAGAGGTATAATCTTCTAAAACCATGGGAAAAAAAACTTAACCACCCACGTAACAGCGGGCGATTTTCTAGTAATGATGCAGATATAAAATCTGGATAATGATCGAAAGGATAGGCAGGTTCTTATGGATTTCCTGTCACCAGAGCTAAGAAAGCTACTCATTTCAGCTTCATAAACTGTCTCAGATTTTTGAAGTGCCACTACCAACTATATTATGCTACATCGATATCTTAGTTAAAAAAATGGAGCTAGAGACGACACGGACAGGAGTGCATACTTGTTCCATGGCAAAGAAAAATGGGCAAGGATGCAGCACGCCTTGCAGCCTCATGTGACCCTTCGACTTTGGTCCTTAAGCTCCTGTATGAACAAAAAAGAAACCTTTCTTAACGAGCAAACATGGGAAATTATTGCAGACAAGTACTGGGCTGTATAGATGCTCTCTTTAGATAGCTGATGGAACAGCCGATCCCATATCCATGTAATAGCTGCAGAATAAAAGGGTTTATTCAGGAAAGAAAGCCCAGAATGGTCATACCTTGATCCTGGAAGCCAGCCACTTAGTCCAACAACTGCTCTGAGGTTGATAGGGTACGTATTACCGTTACTATATCTTCCAAAGGCAGCACAAGTTGCAGAATAAAGGGCTGTTGCAGCACCCATGCTGAAGCCTCCAATAGCAATTTTAACTGTCAATAAAAAAAATGTCGCAAGAATGAAGTTGCCATAATTTGAATCAGCTAATATGGACAGAGATTGATGCATTACATTAATATCAGATGATATGATATGATAACTTTCAACTTGGAAAACTATATTGGCTCAAGAAGATCAACATAAAGGAAGCCATGATCAAAGTTGCATAATGTAGCGTTACAGTATAAAGCGATTTAATACTGGCCAGAAACCATTACTTCATATATCTCAGATGGAGTTGAACTTCTACTTATTTGTGAAAATTAGTTGCCCTTGTAGTGGAAAAAGCACAGAGTATTTTATAAAAGCTGCCAACAGGAAAATCTTGCAAGCAGATAAGGTTGATTTTCACAGAAAATGTAGCCTAAAAAATACCATCAGCCGGCTCAGTAGACAGTAAGTTAGCTATATGTGCTGCTGAAGCATCTAAACCCTCCCAGTCATCTGGACTCTCTTCTGAGATTTCTCCCACATCGAACCCTGTGAAAGTTTTACAAGTATTTTAGGTAAATGGATTCCATTCTGAAATATTTGAAGATGGATATGCAGTGAAAAATGGTGATTAAATTAATCAGAAACGAAGTTGATCATTCTTACATGCAGTGCAAGGAAATCCGCCCAGCAGTGCCACAGGACGAGTAGGAGCGGTTGGGCAAATCCATTTAACCTGCATCTCATGAGTTTCAATGCAAAGATATAAAATAATTATGGAGGAGGAATGCAAACAGAACATCCACAAGGTGATAATTAAAGTAAAAATACATTCAGAGTGCATAAAGTAGGAAGACCAAAAAAAACTGAGCTTCTTACATTTGGAAGAGGGAGGTTTTCGAGTAGCTGGGAACAACTGCAACCATATAGAGAATAAAATGAGAAACATGACTGGATTTAAGAGATATTTTCTTTGCCATGTCCCACAGAAGAAAACAAAAATCCCTAATCTCTTAAATTCAAATTTAAAATATTAATAACCATCTGCAGGATATTTTCTAAGTATTTGGATCACAGCATTTGAGGAAGAGCAGCAGTTGAAGGCATAAATGTAATGAATATTTTTATCTCTAAAGTTCTTAGCAGAGAAATGAACAGAGCACATTTAACATGGGTTGCAGAATTAAGTGAACCAGTGGTCTCCTGGCCATGAATATGACATATAAAAGTTTTCCAATTCAAGCATGCCCAAATTGAGCCCAGCATCAAACAAGAAAATAACAGGAAAGGAGGAATAATCAGATCGACGTTATTTCACGGCACTGCTGTAGCTTCTCTCCCCATGGAACTTATTTTAATGAGAATCTCGATGAAAGGAGAAGAAAACGAAAATATTTGATATCATATGGTCCCCTCCAATAAAGAACATGCCTTTGTGTTGACATTTGTGAACTCCTTTCTCTTTATGTTGTCCTTGAAACCCAAAGGCACACCATATTCCAACAAATGATTTGTATGTATTACAAAAGGAAAAAAGATAAAAAAGCATAAATCTTTGATGGCTAGTTAAGGAGTAAATCATTGAGTTCCCACTAGCCCAATTGGACTGTTTATCAGATGAAGTCCACATAAAAACAGTGATCAGTAGCTTGCTGAATAGGTAGTGATATGCTAAGACACACTGATGTTTGAGCCTCAGAACACTTCGTTCCATGAAGAACTTGAGTACAAAGAAGAGGTTATCTGCAATTTTTTATAAATCTAAGGAAAAGAGTTTCTTCTTTTCTCAAGGAGAGTTTTGGAATCTGAAACTTGGTTTTTAATGGTGGATTACCATGCCAATGCAATGAAAGAAAACAAAACAAAACAACACAACAACAATTTTGAATGGTGGATTACCATGCCAATGCAATGAAAGAAAACAAAACAAAACAACAACAACAACAACAGAAGGGAAAGAATAGCTACATTACCTTGAACCATTATCACCAAGACCGTGTAACCAAACTATAGTGGCCTGGTGTTTCGCTTGGGGCCTCACCACACAAGTCCTCCCAAATTCAAAGTTTCTTCTTGCAGGTCTACTACCTGAATATTGAACCAACGAAGTCACTTCTCATATACCACGAAGTTGAAAGGACGGAATAAAAGAGGAAACACAGATTTAGTACAAGAAACCAAGAAGATCAGCACATATAACATTGCATTAATAGAATCTAAACTATATTCCAATTCAAATGAAACAGGCAATCAAAAAGACAAAAGGAAACAAACCCGAACCCATGGAAAAATGTTGTTGGTAGCTCATTTTTTGAGGATGGAACCAAACACCTGAGTGCACCTCCTATATATTAATAAATGACAGGAAGAGGAGGTACTGCAATGAAGAAAACCCTGAAAGACAACGTGTATGTATAGCGTGGAAAAGGAATACAACAAGTGAATATGCATATCTTTCACTGGTAAGAATTTTATATGCAGTGTGAACGCCAGCAACATATTAGAAACTAAAATGAGGGAAAGGCAAAGCATCCATGAAAAGGAGAGGGTGAAAAAGACAAGGAAAAGAAAAGAAGGAAAAAAAAAAGCAGGAAATCTTTTTAAGAGCAGAGAGCATCAAAGCAGAGAGGGTCACATTCATCCATTCCTGGACCGCACAGGTAGGAGAGAGGGAAGTCTCTGGGATTACGGAACATAGAGAGGAATCTAATGCTTGTGGGCAGCGGCTAAAAAAAATCCCAACTAGCAGCAGCAGCAACAACAACGGCAGCTTTCAAGAATATTACTGAAAACAAGAAAGAATAAATCCTGATCAGTATTACAAAATGTCTCTTCTAAATCATTTGTTTATGTATTTCCCATGATTGACAGATTCCATTAATCACAAGTTTAAAGACAAGTTTCGAGTGTCCAGTTTATCAATGACAATAAAACAAAGTCTGATATTAATGATTCTAGTGCTCAACAACAGAAGGAAAACTAGTTCTCAACAATAGGAGGAAGTAATGATGAGAAGTTGAATTTTCTTTTTACTTGTATGAGTGTACTATATATATATATATATATATATATCTACACAGAAACCTAATGATAGGCCTGTCTGAATGTGTGTGTGAGTTTTCTTGTCAACAACCTGCGTTTTTCGTATGAAATAGACGCGTGAGAAAGCATGTCGAATTTTTTCTCCTTCCATCATATTCCTTGCTTTTGTGCTTACCACTATACCTTATTTTTTGGCAGCTCACCTCCCACCGATGAAAGTTTTGTCTGTTTATGCTAACGTCACGAAGGAATAAAAGAGAGAGGGTTTCATTCGCAGGTGCCTTGGCAGTCTGGCTTATACGCTGATTTGTAAGCGTTCGAGTGTTTGTGCAATGCTTTGGTGGTCGTATATAATGCACACTCACTTCTGCAGAATGCACCATGGATCCATGGAAAGGCTTGCAGGAAGAGTTTTTGTGAAAACCCGATTTATGTTTCCATGTGATTTGCTTTTGCTAAGAAGATCTCTTTTTTTTTAAGCTCATTGTAACTTTTTCCTAGTGCTGGAGTACTTTAGATTGTTATTATGAGGTGATGAATTAAAGTCTATCCCCAGGCACCCTTTTACAAAAAACTGCAAAGCATTCGGCTTTCGAGAACCAAACTTCTTTCCAATTCATTTCATTCCATTGTAGTTGAAAGTTCATCTATACATTTGTATTTCTTTGTTAAATGATAAGATCAGGAATCTCTGAAATGGGTGTCACTTCAATCAAATTCTCTAAACATCACTGAGAGTTCTTCAACTCTTTTTTAAGCACTCCCCCCAAATCAAATTCTCTTTATACCCACCGCGTTTTCCATCCCAAAGCCAAATGCCAATACTGGAATATGTCTTGGTTACTAAATTTGTAAGTCAGGGACAGCTTTGGCATATCTCCTGGCCTCAGCCAGGTAAGTTATCACATACAGGCCCACCAGAAGATATCACAGAGTGAATGCTTGGGTTTCCCCTCTCATCATAAGATATCACTGTGTAGGCCACCTATAAGATGCAGCCTTTTCCCAGCATATAATGGAGGGATAATTTTTCTGTTTCCTATACAGATGACATCCATTTACAGTTGTACCCAACCAGTGTTTTTTCCTTTTTGACAAAAAAAAAAACCCAGAAATTCTTTAGCTATGGACGAAAGAACTTCATACTTGAGGCGCCATACATGCCGACCGTCCAACTCACTTTATAGCTTTAGCTCTAGTGTCCAAAATTAATTAGTCCTAGCTTTTTTAAGGGTTCTATAAACATTGCTAAAGCACCTCCTCTTATTTCTAACCAGTTGACTAAACTCTTCGAAAGACTAGAGCTGACATGGTATGCTGTGATTCGTTACAGAAGCAAATGGGCATCCATAAACTGTGCTCATTTATCTCAATGTCAACGCTAGAAAAGGGCAATTCCCCTCCTTTATGGGGAAAATTAAAAAGAACAAGAACAAAAAATAAAATAAAAATAGGGAGAGTCAACTACTAAATTCCATACCCAATACACAGCAGTGAAAGAATCAATCTCAATTACGTGAATGCTTAAATTTAATCTGTGGGTTTATTAAACTGCGGACGACATATATGCTGCTGTCACTAATCTGAGATTAAAATAGAAATAATGTGGATTAAGGATATAAATTACCAGGGCTAGCCACTTTCAGGGATATAAAACTAGCTAATGCAACTTGTCTTATGTCGTATAATACCCTTTTAGCTGTTCACAATTAAGCTGGCTTCCGGATGTAATAAAGTTAGCTCTATATATAGGAGACATCGAGGTTCCAGTTCTCAACTTTGTGAATAAAGTGCAAGGGCATAATATTTTCCATGTAAGAAGCTGGTGATCACTCATTGACGAGACGTTTGTGAGCCATACCATATTAGCTAAGGTTTCCCTGTGATCTGTCTTTTAACTGTAGATAGATTAGTTTGTGAACGTAAATTAAAGTTACAAAAATTAAAAGTGACACCGCACTAAAAGAACTCTTGTTGAATCCAAGTTTTAAACAAAAATTGAAATCAAGGGTTAGGAATCAAAACGAAAAAAGCTTAAGAACCAAAGTGTAATGAATAAATTGAAAAGATGCTGTTTTAAACCTGTGCCAGTCGAAGCTCCAACGAATATATTGATAGAGAAAAAAGGGATGAACATCCGATTGAGTCTCGGTTGCTTGATCCAAACATGCAGTAATTGAGGCCTCGATCGAATGTTCAGCTCTGTGAGTGGTTTCTTCATGTTTTTTCATCGAAAAGTCATCGTTTTTTTGAAGAAATGACTGCACCTTTGCATAAATAACAATAAAATGTCTGTATTTGTCTTGTTATCAAAGACTCTAGGGTCTTTCTATTAGTCCTGGAAATTAGCATCTACTTTTATAGTGGGGCAAATAATACTTAAAAAATGATGTTATCTACATGTTACAAGGACTAAACAATCATCAACCACCAATAATTCTAACGTGTTATTTGGCTTCTTGAAGATGGATGTTCGTGTGCAAGAGACAACAATTAAGGTGTATTAATAAGAATTCAAACTTGAGTGTTTTGATAAAAATGAAATCAACTTTATTTACTGGAAGGGTGAGACCATCAAGTTTCTCCTCGTTGGATTGGCAATTTTCTATTTGATGGATGATGAACAACTGAAGTCTTGTATAACTTACTCCTACAAGTTCCGATGAAGACAAGGCTGCCTGTACAAAAGCATCAAAAGGACATTTTTGATGTCATGGTTACATTGTGAACCCTCTCTCTAACAAATTGTATAAAGATTCTGGCTCTGCACCTCTATTTTTTCTTTTTAATCACCGGGCACTCATTTAGAAGCCTTACGTGGTCATCGAGGAGGCTATTTACACTGGATGATAAAGTTTATCTCCCACCTTTTCGTTAGCTTATCTTTACCCCTATTATTTTGGACGACGTGAATCTCGAATCTATAACTACCATATAGGAAAGTTTTCCTTTAAGATTTCATATTCTCCAAATTCAAACTTACACATAAATTTATCCTAACTTAATTAGAGTTCAACATAATATTAATAATAAAATCAACTTTATAATATATTTGAATTATCTTAATATAAGAGTTAATATAATTTTATAGTTTAGAAATATTAATTAGACATAAAAGAATATGTACAAATTTACAACCAAAAGAGCAGGTTCTGAAGGTCCAACAAAAGTGACCTGCTATCAAGCTATAAGCCTGAAAATGATAAATAGTGAGAGTGTGAGTTCAACAACTCAGTGAGTAGATAATGTTCAATATATACACACAAGATAATACAACAATGAGAAATATATATACAAGTATGGTTTTAGGTTCTTATAAAAAGGTTTCTCAAATAGGTCATAGCAAGAATATCATATGGTAAAATTTGTTAGAAAATCAAAATACAATGAGCATGAAGCTCCATACTGTGGGATGATCAGTCCACACAGGTTAGTGACTCCCCCGACCAACTAGGGTTCAGATACGATGTGCACAAAGACTAACACTACCCTGTCAGCATAGGTATTGTGACTGACATACTATAGGGTCATAATCATACTCAAACAGACATATTAATATCTCAAGACTCAACTTATGACATCAATCAAATGAGGAGCTATTAATTCAAAAGTCAATCCAAAATACATACTGGTTCATATCAAGAATTCAAATTCAACAAATGATCATACTTATCATAACAAGGATAATAATCACCATATATATTATCAAAAAGCATGATCCAATTCATATTAACAAATCAAATATTTATAATATTTCTCATGCATATGGAAAATTATCCACTCACCTGACTCGAAGCAAAACAAAAGTCAAAAGCAGACACCGAAGAAAATCCTACTAACTTTCCGCTGGTAGAATATCAAGATTATCTGAATATAAAGAAAACATATTCAAGAATGACTCAAAAGAATATACAATCTATTTAATACACTTAACTAAGGGTCTATTCCATAACCCTATATGTTTTTAAACTAAACTAGTTATTTTTCTAAAAACCCAAAAATTAACGGTTTTCCCGGAATCTATTCCATAATAAAACAAATAACAAAATGGTAATAATTCACTAAATAATCCTAAATTATTCATCAAAATAATCTGAAAAAACTAACATCACAGCTAGGGACTAATATGGAATTTATCATATTTTTAGGGCCAAATTGTAATTTTCATCTAATTGGAGGACCAAACTAAAATTTATCATAAATCCATGAATATACTGCAATTCTGACCATAATTAATCCTCAAATCTGTCCAGAATATCTCATTATACTCCAGGGACCATTTTGGAATTTTACCAAATTTTTAGGGTCAAATGGTAATTTTTATCAAATTAGAGGACTAAATTGAAAGTTTTAAAATTTCATAACTATACAGTAATTCTGCCCATAATTCATATTTTATTCTGTTCAGAATCTCAGAATACGCTCCAGGGACCATTCTGTAATTTTCCAAAGTTTGGGGACTAAACTGTAATTTTCCAAAATTGAGGGACCAAATTGAATTTTTATCATCTTCAACCTCCAACCCAGAATTTCAACAGAAACCCACTGTTCTTTCCTTATTTCTAACACAATTTCACCATTCAAACAAAATCCATAACTCAAAATCATCATTTTCATCTACATTCTCTCAAATTCAACTTAACAATCAATTAACCACAACAATCAACCCCTAACATTCAATTTAATTCATCAATTAAACCCACAATATAATTTAATAACCCTAACATTTATCAAAACCAAAATTAAAGCTTAATTAACACATATTTATACATAATCTTACCTTTTTACTTATTTCCTCCAACTCATTTCTATTCCCTTTCTAATTTTCCTCTTTTCTCTTCTTCTTCTTTCTCCCTTCTCTCTCATGCCGATTCTCTCTCAAATTTCAGATCTCTTCTTTTGTTTTTTTTTTACTTTCTATTTATATTTATCAAGTTTTGTTGAATTACTACACTACCCCTCATTCATTTATACCCACACTTTAAGCCATCAAGGACTTTATTGTATTTTTCTACTCATTTATTCAAAACATCACACTAGTATTTAGAGCCTGCCTTAATTTGATATTGTTTTTATTGCTTGCATTAAAATAGTGCTTTATCACTCAATGTCGAGTCAATTTTTCTTAAATGTATTTTTGGGAGAACCATTTAGCTTTGGGTTCAAGTAACATTTCACCCTTCACTCCAATTCATTCACTGACTTTTCAATATAGTTAGTGTAGACCTCTCCTTAGTTTCACCTAAACTTCATCCTAATAATCATAAATAAATCAACAAGATTCGAGTCCATAAATAGTAATAATTATCTTATAAAGACTCACTTTTATTAACCAAGCCACGAGATATAACCCTTATGACATATAATGGTTCCACACCTTCTAAAAAAATCTATATAGCAATAAACAATGAAGAAATTTTAAGAGAAATAAATTATTTAATGATTTGATTAAAAAAATGTTATTATAATTTGAGGAAAAGTAAAAATATAAAATAAAAAATAAATTAATTATTACTTTTCATTGTTTAGGAGCTACCTTCTTGCTATTTATTTTTCAAAGCAACCAAGTCATTCAACAATCAAACAAGCTTTGTTATTGTCAACGCATAGACTATGACATTTATGTATTTAGATGCTATTATTGTACTATTAAGAGGATTAGTGACACAACTAAAATATTAATATTTTCTCCTAAGCGTAGGAATGTGAAAATAATAAATAACCCAGCAAGATCGAAATCGAACCATAAGAAGGTTAATTATATAAATTATAAATAACAATAATACAACAATAACAGTAACAACAACAACAATAATAGTAATAGTAGTAAATAAGAAGAAGAAGTTGATTAGAATTTTAAGATGGAAAATTAATGTAATAATTAAACAATGACAATAACAAATGTCAAGGTTAGAGGATCCACTAATAGTATGTCAAACAAATATAAAATAAACTCTTATAATTCAATTAGAAACCACATACAAAGAAAATTCCAATCAGATTATAAATTGTTAACATGATTACATTAATTATCTTATTCAATTAATGTTAATACTAGTAAATCTTACCAGGCATTCATGATTATAACTTGTATTAATAACAAATAAAGTTCCTTTCATAGCTCAGGTGTCGGTTATACCATACAGTATAGGATATAAAAGTGCATGTTAAGTTTACAGAATACTTATTCTTACACCATTAGTATAACATTTTCACCTTGACATAATAAACTTAAGTAAACATAATAAAAGAAAGAAAAATAAATAAATAAAATAAGAACATAAATAAGATAAAAGTTAACCAAGTAAAGGAAAGGAAATGAAAGGCATGAACGAGATATTAATGAAAGCAAAACTTAATCATTACAAAAATACAAAGAGAGAAAGTAAGAACATGATCTTGATTTGGAGATCAAGATACCTAAATACATGGCAAATTCCTCCTTTTATAAGCCAAATTTGGAAACTATTAATTTGATGACTAATTGATTAATGGGTGGCCAACTCTTGAGTTGGTGACAATCATTATCTTCTTTTGTCTACCCAAAACGTCATTGATAATATCAGAATTGAAACCACTTAAAAACATGAAAGTTGTAAGAAATTGTCTCAGCTTTTTTAAAACAAATGGAGGTCATTTAGACTTTTAGAAGTCTAGATATGGGCCAAACACTAAACAGTATTTGGGTTGCAGGATAGATTCGTACTTCTTTGTTATCGTTACAGTTTGGACTTAAAAATAGTCTTTCTAAATCTTGAGCTCCCATGAAAGTTATAGGCCTATGTCTTATCTTTTCATCCATATAAAGTATACTTAAATCCGAGATCTACAACTCCAGATATGACCCAATTACCGAACAATATTCCGGTTTGGATTACACTAGCATCTCTTTTATAAGTTTAGCAATCTCTCTATCTTTTCAATTTCAGTTCTTAAACTCATCAATCAATCTTTTTATTTATATGATAGGCCTGTATTTAAAATAAAATTTTACCACAAATTAAATATATCTTATATTATTAGATATCTTATTATAAAATATCTTTCAGTTAAGAAGTTATTGATTTTTCAAGTGCAAAATGATAATATAAAACCTTGATAAAAATGCACTTTTAAGTACTAATTAATTAGCTATTAAAGATATCTATCTAAATGAAAAGGAAAGTATTGATAAATTTACATCAACATAATATTTTGAATTTTCTATGATTGATAAATAGTTATATAGCAAGTAGATGACTTGCAAATCCTTGCTTCCAAAATCAAGATGTTGAAAATTCAAATTTTTAAGCCAGTAGAAGTTGCCATAATCATTGCTAATTTGCCTCCTTTATGGAAAAACTATATAAAAAAAAACTAATGTGGTCTAATGAATATCCAATTATGAATCAAATCTTAAAGCACATTCTAATTGACAAAAAAAAATCATATTTGTGAAATAAAAATGCTACTAAGTATGGATTCAACATCAATATAATGATGAATAAAGGCAATGGAAAGAACAAATTGCATAGGAGAAAGTTTGTTGATTTCAATAACTTAAATTACACTAACAATGTTAGCCTCTCCAATAATCTCAAAAAAAAATAAAGAAATTGTTATGATTGTGAAAAGAATGAGCATATTAAAAAGGATAGTAGATTCTAAAAGAAAAACATATAGACAAGCCATATAAAGAAAATTTTATGAACAATTACAAGTAAACATTTGTCATCACAATGGTGAAAATATATATTGATATGATTATAGAAATTAATATGTGTTGCTCAATTAGATATTTCTAGATCAGTTATTATACTTATTCTTTATCTCTCTTTTTATAGTAAGGATAAACAACAACCAAGTATTAAATTCTAAATAAAAACAGGTAAGAACCTTGCAAAATCAAATAGAAAGTGGGCATTTAAGATTTTAAACCTTAAGAAAGGTGTGTATATTCTACGTGACACATGTGAGAGAAAAAATATGTAGAAATAAATGATAATTAAAGGTAAGGAAGATAAACAAAGTAAAAAAAATAAATAATAGTTATAAATAAAATAATAATTAAAAAATAATTAAATTGAATAAATTATAGAAATACATTTGCATATATAGGCTGATTATCTTTCTCAGGTACTGAATGACCTCTTAATATTGATAAGATATTAAAGTTTTAATTAAATATCTTATTTTAATACTATAAAAAATTATTCATATTAGATAAGGAGTTTGCATATTAAATTCTAATACAATATAAACTTTTATTTGTTCATAATTATATAAACCACAACTTTTATGCAATTCTACGTAGTTTAATCTATTAAAGACTCACATTATAAGTAAGATTAAAGCTTTTGGTTTAATACACAAACTTAAACTTGCATGGTCAATCAACTTTTCCTTGTTACTCACAATTCTTATTCATAATAGATTGCATGTGTCCTCTCTCTATTTGATTATGAACAATTACTATTATTTCTAGACTAAGTAAAAGAATAGTCCACCATTATATTAGTATTGAAATTGATTGAAGGAAATATTGACCATTAATGACGTAGCTAATTAAGCATTGTCTCATCAAAATATAGACTATATTTTTAAATGTCTAACATGTTAATCAATAAGATTATTTTAGACAAATCATATTTAATATTTTTGGCATGATGTTAGAGACTTTCGCTTATTAAAATATTAGATTGCGGTTCTTCTATTAATTCTTCAGTTAATATCTAATTCCTTATCTTTTCCATAAAATCCTCAATTCTTTAAGAACAAATGCATAAAAAAGTATATAATTTATTTGTTTTCAATGTATAAAAGATAAATATCCCCTTTATGAAGATTAAAGGAATTTCTCATTCAAAAAAACTAAATAAGTCTTAATATGTGTAGTAAATCCACCATGACTTGGCTCAACATTGCTACTACAAACTATATCAACTAAGAAATAAGACATAAAAACACTTTAGTGAAGAATAAACATACCAGGAAATATTTTACCATAAAATTTGTGCTATTTTTATCATCATTAAACCCTTATTTCATATCAACAATAATTGAGAATACTTAAAATGATGTCACAATGATCAAAGGTCATCTTATATTATTATTCATGTTGATCCATGCTATTAAATTTTATATTGTGACTTTTTATTTAAGGAAAAAATAAGACAATTGTATGTTATGGTGTTAGGCTATTGTTTTGTCCTTCTTTACCTATGTGTTTAAACATTATCTTTTTCTAACTGGATTTTGGTTAGCCAATCTTATTACTATTTTCTTTCAAAGTCTTAAGAAATTTGGTGATTGTTAGCCAATTCATCATAATTATCACTGAGTTTAAATGACTTTTGTTATAACTAGTATTTATGTCATTCATTTTTAATAGGTTATTTAGGCATAAAGGGCTTGGCTTCCAATCGTATATCAATATTTTCTCCCCACGCCCTTAGTTTTCTCCTTTAGGTTGAATTGTGTGACAATTAGGACACTTATACACATCATATAAAGGTTTATCATGATTTTCTTTTATCAATACTTCGGCTTTACTATGATTAATATACATTTTACCTATAGTAACATTAGTGACCAACTTCACCCTCAATCATGGTCAATCATGCTTAATTTGTTGTATTTCTTTTTTATTAAAAGGTCTTCTTGATTTATGAAAAACTAGTATTATTGTTAGCTTAAGGAAATAGTAAAAGGGTTTAATTTTTTTTTTTGAATTAGTTGTTTTGATCTCTTTTATCTCTTTATCAACAGGATTTTTGGCATCCTTGAGCTTTCTTAATATAATGATTTGAATTTTTTTCTCCCTAGGTTTTTACGACTAATATTAGTTATTAATAAACTTTTTAAAACTCTTTAGTAGAGTATAAATCACCCATTGAATAAGCCATCACAATCTATTAAAGTAACTAACTAGGTATGTTTTCCTTTCTTGCTAGTCAATAACATGTCATTAGGTGTAGGAAGATTAAGGTCACTTTATTGGAAGGCGGCTTATAGGGTATTAAATTTCTCAATCCTAGTTTAAGTTATAAATAAATTTATTGGGTCATTTAATTGGCATAAAAATACTTGTACATTTATGAGGTAGGTGCTATCTCGTGAGCAATCATGCTTGAATTGGGTTAAGATTGTTATGGTAATTATTGTGTAGGTATTTGGTGCTAAGAATATGTATGGGAACTTCTAAACATTTCTATTATAGTTCTTATTATTGAAGTATATTTTAGGACTTGCTTCTTAGGTGTTTAGACAAATAGAGTGGTAAATAAACTTTATATTATCTTATTTTAGATTTGATTGAGTTGATCGGTCATAGCCTACAAGTTCTTATTATCTGTTTGGATTTTGGCCAAAATAGTTGCGACCATTTAATTATATCACCAAAGCCTATAAAAGAATAATCCTCAGATTGTGTTGAAGGCATAAAAATAACAACATATTTGGTAGTAATTGGTAAAGGTAATGATGTGTAAAAAAAATGTAACTTGGAACTAAATCCTTTACTAAAAGAAGTCTTGTAAAATTAAATGGAATGCTAGCATATATATGTGGGGGGGGCACCAAGATAATAGGTAGACAGAAATAAGAATAAAAAATAAGCAACATAAACAAAGTAAGGAAATAAATGAAAGCTATAAATAAGCAATGTATAGAAAAGAATTAATTGAATAACTTGTAGAAGAAATTTGCTACGAGGGACCATCTTTTCTAGTAATGGGATGACCTCTTTATATTAGCACAATGTTTGAGTTTTATCTAATATTTAATTCTAACTCTATATAGACTTATTAATATCATATAAGAAGTTTGCATGTTGAACCTAATACAATATAAACTTCTCATTATTAATAATCACTTGAATCCAATCTAATTTGTAACTCAAACTAGTTTAAATATTGAGGACTCCTATTTTGATTAAAAGTTAACCTTTTAGTTGATTGTGAAAACTCAAACTTATGTGGCTGATTGATTTTTCTTAGTTGATCATGACTTTTGATTCCTTAGTTGATTTGAAATTTTTAAGCCATGTCAACTTTATTATTTATGATCAATTTTAGCCTTCCTTTCTTGTTTAGTTGTGGATAATCACTTTTCTTATTAGTTTGATACACAAATGTTTATTTTTTGTATAAAAAGATAGAAATAACATCAAGTCAACTTATTAGTGATATGATTCTAAAGCTATTATTTATATTTATAAAGACAAAACTCAATTGAAAGAGTTTAAAGATGTCAAATAAGATAGACATGTTGTGATGAACAACAATATTAGAGTAAAAATTCTTAGGGAAAAAAAAACTTTACAACTTATTATGACATTTAAAAATAAATTAATATTTGTTAATGTTCTTTATGTCCTTGATATTGGGCAAAATATTGTATTTATAACTTTATTGTGTAAGAAGGGCATAAATATAGTATTAGTGGATGAAAAAGTGATCTTGTCTAAGAATAATGTATTCATTAGGAATGGTTACTTTTAGAATAAAATGTTTAAATTCAGTATTATTAATAATATGGATAATATTTCTATTAACATTGTTGACTTGTTTACTTTATGGCATAATTGTTTATCACATGTTTTGGTTTTTTATAATCATAAAAAAAAAAGACATGTGAAATTTACATTCATGCTAAGATGTTTAAGAAGCCCTTTCCAAAGATATAAAAGAATAATAGTATTTTTAATCTAGTACCTTCAGATAAATATGAATTGAATAGTTTTGTTACTAGAGAAGAAATTAGACATTCTATCATATTCATTGATGATAAGTTTAGGTACATATATGTTTATTGATGAAAATAAAAGAACAAGTGTTTGAAACATTTAAACTTTATACATATAAAGTTGAAAATCAATTGAAAATGAAAACTAAATGTTTAAGAAGTCATAAAGAAATGAATATTTCTCTATATAATTTTTTTATAAAAAAATAAAATTATATATCAAGCAAGTGCTTTATATACCCACAACAAAATAGTTTGGCTAAATGGAAAAACAAGAGATTGGTTGAAATGGTGAATGTCTTCTAGAAAAACTTAAACATCTCCATATGAAGAAAGGTAGAAAGTCTAACCTTAATTACTTTTGAATTTGAAGTTTCTTTAGCTTATTATAAATTTGATCCTAAAAAAGAAAGTAAGAACCAAAAGAAAATAAAATGTTTTTTTATGGGATACACTGAAAATTTAAAAATATATATACTACAAGATGTTGATTCCAATATTATTTTAAAACAAAGAGATATTGATTGTATTGAGGATAAATACCTCAATGACTCTAACAACGATTTAGAGATGAAAAATGAATAAAAAAAGCACTTGAGCATCTATCAAATGAAGTTAGAAGAAGTCAAAAAGAAAGAATTGAAAAACAATTGGATCATAACTTAACATATGCACAGATGATAACATATCTTATGAAAGAAAATAGAAGATTCATAGTTGATAAAATACCCATGTTATTATTTGTCAAAGAAGATCCAAAAATATATAGAAAAGTTATGGTTTCAAGAAACTTTTTTTTTTAAAAAAAAAAGCAATTGATAATGAATTCTAATTAATTGAACAATACTAATGTGATTGTTGATTTGCCTGAAGGTTTACAAACAATAAGTTGTAAATGGGTATTTAGAAAAAAAAATACGGATGGTTTTATACAAACCTTTAAAGCTAGGGTTTTATTCAAACTAGTTTAGATAAAATAAAGGTATTGATTATTTTGATATATATTCTACCATAGAAGAATAACTTTTATAGAAGTATTATTTGCTTTAGATTCTTTATAGAACTTGTTTGTCTATCAAATTAATGCTAAAACTATATTTTTAGATAGTGATTTAGATGAAGAGATGTGCATGGAACAACTTAAGTGTTTTCTACTTAGAAATATAAATAAAGTATGTGAACTAATAATATTCTTATTGGCACCAAACTAATAATATGGACTAGTGCATTCATTCTAAATTTTGAAATGAATATGATGTGATAATTTATATATACGAAGATGTCATGATCATATTTAGAATAAAAAAAAGAATTATTTAACTTCTTGGTTGAAGTTAATACTACTTTAGATATAAAAACTAAGAAATATAAAGGAGTTATATGTTAAGTCAAACAGGTTATATTGAAAAAATACATTAAGAGTTTAAATGTCTAGATTTTAAAAAGATAAATTCCTTGTATGATGTAGCTTGCAAACACCTAGAAAATATTGAAAGGACAATAATGTTTTGAATATGATAGTGTAATAAGTAGCATAATGTATCTTATACATTGCACTGATATAGTTTTTGTAGTATATAAGCTATAAGGTATTCTAGAAATCTTGGTATTTATCTTTGGAAAAACAATTGAAAAAGTTCTTGTTACTTAAAGAGAACGATTAAAATGGGGTTGTTATATAACTAGCTAGGAGTATGAGAAGGATATATTAATGTTAGTTGAATATTAGTGTGGATGAGAATAGTTATATATCTAGTTCGGTATTTGTAGTATGTGGTAGCACAGTTTCTTAAGCTTTAAAGAATTAGATATATGTTAATCACTCAATGATAAAATCAAAATTTATAGCTTTAGTAGTTGTAGCTAAAGAGATAGAATATTTGAAAAATATATTGTTATATATAAGATTGTAGCCATGTGAAATATCAGTTATTTATGTTTTGTAATGTGATAATAAAGTTATAATTTCTAGAAATTTTAGCAAAATATATAATAATAAATATAATCATATAAGCTTGAGATATGCTTATATTAGATAAATGATCTCAAAATGAGTCATAATATTTTTTTTACATTAGATCAATAGATTCATTTATAAAAGGATTTTCAAAATAGATGGTTAAAAGAATTGCTAAAAGAATGAACATTAAGTTCTTTATTAATTAAAATAATCACTAATATTGGAAACTTAACCTTTCCAAATCAAAATCTAGTCTAAGTGTTTAATGAGAAAAATAAATTATTAATATGTGATTAATGTAAACATTTGACATATAAACTAGGTAGTGGTACTAGTATTGAGGGAGGTTAAACATATTAGTCTCAACAAAATTTAAATATTTGGTAATAAACATATTTATAGTACTAAGACAGGAATATAAAAGGATAAACTTTACCTATATAAACAATGGATATAATGTCAAAGGATAAACTTTACCTATATAAACAATCGATATAATGTCACTTCAAACAAAAGTGTAGATAGCTTTTGTAAATATTCATAGAATCAGGTGAAAGCATAGGCCAAAATAATGCTCAAAGTTAATGAATATTTCAAAAAAACAATATACTTTTATATGTTTGTTTTTTTAATTTGAAATTTAAACATTAATAAATCAAGGTTTAGTAATAAAGACACCTATAAAAAAAATATAAAGAAACTAAAAGGTGAGGCAAAAACAATAAACATACAAGCACTACACAAGCATCTCACAATCCAATTTGGATTCAAGCAATCTAATTTTTTTTCTTTTTGATTTTTAAGCTTTTTTCTCCATGGTCTTATCCTTGTATAGCAAAATTGATAATCAATTGCTTTTGATTTGTTAAGCAAAGATAAAATTAAAAGAAAGAGGACTAAAGGGGGAAATAAATAGAAAATATATAGTTGTTTATCTTTAGTCCTTTTACTTTCTAAATTACTGATTTTCAATCCCTTTAGTTTCTAAAACTAAGTTTTCATACAAAACTTTTTTTTATTTTCTTTTAGTTTCTAATTTGAAATATGAGAGAGAAAGAAAAAAAGTCATTGGATTTTAATGATGAATAGAGAAAATATCGATTAATACTAATTTTGACCACTAAGATAATTGGTCTCGGTGTCAACAAATTCCATTTAATGAGGGGAGTTTCAATTGGTGTCAACCTTGTGATCATGTGATCATGCCACCCACACCTAAAGACAATAATTTCAAGAAAGCCAAGTAAATTAGGTTTGATAAGAGTGTGACATAAAGATAACCTGTACCTAAGCACCAGCATTATTGAAAATGAAAAACTCTCACCCACAGGATATTGATTCGCAAACAACAGGTATTAGGATCATGCCACGAAGCCAGTTGTTCTTCGATAGATAATTTTTAATTATTAAGAAAATCAAGAAAGGGAGATTATCCCACCAACACAAACAAGTATAACAAATAAAAAGTTTTATTAATTTGAATTGTCTAACTTATATTTCTTGTTATACCTTTATTTATATTAATCTAGGCTTAAATAAACCCTAATAGAGTCTTTTTAGGTGGATTTATATAAGACCCACTTACAATTGACCCATATAAATAATAATAACTTAAAGACCAAAAAAGTAATAAAAATCCAAAAAGTATTATTCTAAATATGTTAAAATCAGATTTATCACCATTAAGAAGTTTCAAATAGACTAGAATATCTGATCTAAAGGTAGAATTAATAATGAAGTCTTCTTTCATTGTTGTAGCTAGGATGAATAAGGAATTCTTTTAAGAAAAGACCAAAACAAGCTATCAATTCCTTTTAGAAAAATAATCATAGCCAAATAAAAAGTTCATGAGTTAAAAGGAAGTAAATAACAAAATTCATATAGTTTTTATTGACCAATATTCTGGTGTCTTTTCAAACTCTAATTGACCTGAAATTTAACCCAAGAAAGGAAAGTAAGTCAAGAAACTCCACGTAAAATTTCAACCCAATCAATGGTTGAATTGAGAATTATGAGTGTTACTGTAAAACTACATACTTGTATATTTTGTATTAAAATCCGAATTTGACCTTACCTAAATCGTATCAAATTAGAAGAGTTCCAATCGGGTGTTTCTTTTCATTCTCATCACTTGAGATGATGCATCTAAGCTTAAGAAGTTTTTTTAATGCAAGATGACTTTATGTTTTTTAATAGATTTTAGGGTAATTTAAGGTAATAAATAGGTTTATCAAGATCTCTATTGTATTTTTTAGGTATTTTAGGTTAAAACATAGATTGAAAACCAAAGTTTTTGGTATAAAATATACTTACCTTGAGTTTTTAGCAACTCTATGGTTACTAGATTGTAAAGCTGTAGACGATGCATTATTTGCATATTTCTTTCAAAAAAAATAGAAAGAAAACATTAAGTCATCAACCCTTTAATATAAAAAGAAATTAAGAGGTTAGCAGGTTAAACCTTAGTTTGATGGGCTAGGAAGCAAGCCTTACGCATCGTTATGTCTATTTTGTTTTCTAGTTTAGTTATTTCTCCTATATCTTACATTTTGATCCATTCAAATAGATTGACTACAAAATAATTTGAGATTTGTTTTACAAAATAGATTAACCACCTTTCTATCTTGTTTTTTTTATTTAATGCATTTGCAGCTCTTTAATTTTTTTTAAAAAAAAATGTCTTCCTTTGTTACACGGTGATATCTTTTTGTTATTTAAATTAGAAAAAATAGGTTTATTTTTTATTTATATCTCACCTGCCTTTTCCAGTTGTTCTTTTAAAAAAAATTATTTTGTACCTTGTGCGCTTGATTGCCATATAATTAAATGAAAAATAATATTAAACATAAAAAGTTATTTAACCCAATGAGATGCATAACTTATAGCGTGAGTTTAGTAGGTTAACTCAATTCATTAGGATTTATTTTTTATTTTTTAATTGAATATTGTGTTTCATTAATTTTCTCCATCAACATTAAGTTAATTGAGAATTGGGCTTTCTGACTCTTTTTTTTTTTAGGATTATTTTTTTCTTCATTGTTTGTACATATTGTTCTAGCAACTTTTCCTTATGGAATTGAACTTAGTAAAAGGACATCAACGATCTTAGATGAGACAATTTGGTAGTTTTTGTATTTGAGGGGAAAATAAGGTAGTGCGGGATGTCTAGGATTATCTAATTAAATAATATATCAAATATAATATAATTTTTTTAATTATAATTAATTTTGATTAAACTTAAAGCAAAAGAAATAAGGAGAAAAAAAAACAAATCATAAATGGCATAACAAAAAGATGGCTTGCTAATATAAAAAAAAAATCATGATCTTATTCAAATACTAGTTTAAAAATAATTTTATTAATTTTATTTAAATTAATTTAAAGAATAAAATAATTTAGGGCATTAAAAAATAGCCTAAAATGTGGGAAATATGGGCTTATTTTTGGCCCAAAACAATATACAAACATGTAAGGGCTTGCAAAGACATAACTAAGAGCTCAAATAATGTGGGATTCCTATGCTAATGACTTTCTTGAAAGAAAATAAAAAACTGAGCAGCATTTAATTAAAATATATATATATATAATTAAAAATAAAAAATATGAAGGGTTATACAAAAAAGTACTTTCTAATATATAGTGTAAAATGTAGATAAAAAAACAAAACAAAAAAAAATCAAAAAACAAAATATATCTGACACATGAACTTGTACACCTGAATAATTAGAAAGTATTTGGCTTGTGAGCTATGCTTTTTTGTTTTTCTATATATTAGCGGGAAAAGGACATGTTGTTCCCCTTTAATTTCAAAAGAAAACAAATTAATTATTGCATCATCTACTTGCCTAAATTTTAATAACTAAAGGGTTATTGAAAAACCATGGTTATAGTATTTCATATTTAAAAACTCATTTTTCAACGTGTTTTTTTATCTTAAAAAAATTAAAGAGAAAAGAAAGCAAAATACCTTAGAAGCCTTAATAAACTCATATATAGTCTTAAATAACCTAGAAATCAATCAAAAAACTTAGTGTTCTAAAAACTTCTCTGCCCCAAATCTACCCTCCATAGATGTGAAAGCCAACAAATATCAAGATAGAACTCCTCTTATCAAATAAAATCTATTAATATTAAAATCAATTGTTTTTATTTTTATAATTAATGATGACAATAATTTTTTTCTCTCTTCAATTTTATCTAGCGAGTACGTAGATTCTCTTAAAATTTTGAGGTTGAAAAATAAAAAAAATAAAGTTTTGAATAAAAATTAAATTTTAAAAAACAAAAAAAATTAAAAATAAATCCAAGGATAGAGTTAACTTTTCCTAACCATTTTAAAAGTGTTTTTCACTTTCATTATCTTGTTTATTTTGGTATTTTATCTTTTAATCTTTCTTATTCTTAACAAATTAGACACAAATAATCATCAATTTGGCTACTAAAAGCTTAAATAGCAAATAAAAAAAGCTCAATGATAAAAAAAAATCATAATTGAAATGTATAGTTATTTGTGAGCATGTGTGCATAGTAGAAACACTATTTTTTTAGTTTTTTTTATGTGACAGGCTACGATATTACCTTTTCTTTTTCTTTCCCTTTGCATCTACATGTCCAAATAATGAAAACCCAACTTCCTACCACCTATCTTGAATCAAATAAAACAAATTTAATTTCAAATGCTTTTCTTATGTTTTTTATTCTCTCTTTAGTTTTTCCATGTTATCCATCTCCTGCATCTTTAGACTGCTGCCCAAGGCATAACTGTATCCCTTGCTTGCAGCTCCTGGTAGAACTTCTAGGAATGGAATGAAGATGATTTTGCCTTTTTGCAGGGAAAGCTCGATGAATTGGACGAAGGTACGAAAATAGAGCGAGAGGATTTAATTAAAAGGAGAAAGTAATTGATCAAAAAAGAATATAATGAAAGCTACATCTTGAAATCCTTCTGAGTGCATTTTTCTCTCTAAGGAGAACAGAAACAGACATTTTTAATTTCCCATTGCTGGAAACAAGATATATCTTTTTATGGGAATTTTGAATCAATTCTTTTCTTATTCCCTCTCTCAATATTGTTCTACAAGATATCGGCTGCTTTATTTACCAGTACATAGAGAACATGGTCTGTCATAGCTGAACACCCTATTAATGTTTATATGGTTTATATGCTTCATCTTCTTAATTCAACAAAGGTTCTATTTCAAATCCTTTGCAGTAAGGTTCATGGATTTTTATTCTCCTTTATGTTTTTCCTTTGGGTCAAACCTTGCATGAACAATCTCGGATATTATAACCCTTTATTTCTTCAGCCCGGATCCTATAAACCGACATGTATGGCCCCTTAATCCAACTTGAAAATTCACTGTCTCTTCGGTATTAGCGTCCATTACCTAGGAAACGTGGGGATTATGGCTCTGTCGATCCCAAAATGATGTGAAGTAATGCCAGTTTTGCAGATGGCTAGATGCTTTGATCTGTAAGGGAACACTTTCAATGCCATGAACTTCTAGCTATGTTCTTCCTTATGGGATATGTATACAGGAGTCTCTCACCATGACTTGGGTGCTCAAGTTCATTTTAACAAGGCTAAGACCGCAGCAAGCAAATGGGTTGAAGAGAACTACCCTGAAACCATGACCTTTGTAATGTCCGTATTTATAATCATAACTGCTGTAAGTTTTAAATAGATGGATTCTCTTATCTCCAGAGAATGCAAGACTTTCCATTTCTATTAGAGGTTTGAGTTGATGAAAATTATAAAATTGGGGTTGATTTACAAAGTCTTGGATGAAATATCAAGTTTTAGTTTATTTTTAGTTTAATAGAAAAGTTATAATATTAATATTACAATTTTTTTAGTTATTAAATAAAAATTAATAACAATTTTATAAATAATTAGATATTTTTTGTTGAGTCTTTTTTTCTATGAGGATACTAAGTGTTGGCAAATGCATAAAATTCAAGATTTGAAGTATAATTTTTCAAATTATATTTTTATTCATTTTTTTCAAATTATAGCATGTAATTGCAATTTGAACTAAACTACATGGTGTTAAGGTAATTTTTTTATTATAAAAGTAAATCTAAAAAATTATTAATTTTATTTTTGTCCCTTAACTATAAATCCTACCCTTGTGGCTCACCTCAACCCTACATTAATCTGGTTCTTTCAAGATAATAAATTCTTTGAACAATAGTGAAGACTCATCCTACATCCTCCTTGTGCATTCACTTCTTGAATAATTAAAAAGAAAAAGAAAAAGAAAACCCTTAAAAGGCATGAATAATTTATTGTGCACTTCAACACAAGTTACTATTCAACATGATAATATAACTATCATTTTGCCGCTCCAATAAAAAAAAACAATGGTATTGGATTTGGGATTTGGGGTAAAATGATTTTTTTATGATAATTCATCCCTCACTACTTAGATTGATTTGAGATAAATTAATTTTTTTAATTTTAAAAACACAATATAATAATTTTATTTCTTAAAAAATAAAAAAAAATGATAAGGTTGCACCAAAGACAATCTTTTTATATTTTAAAGGTACATTATAAAAATTATATTACCCTTTAAAACAAAAACCAAAAATAATAAACTTACATCCAATCCAATAGCTTTTTTATATTAGTTTTTTTATAATAAATAAGTTGACTAGAGATGATTTGGTCTTTTAATTAATTAATATATATATATATATATATATATATATTATCAAAACGAAAATATTGAAGCATGCAAAGCACATGCCAGCTAGTAAGCAACTCTCGTGCCTTTTGAATAGTGCATACAATATCATTCCTCATCCAAACACAACCTTTTAAGATGATATTAGAATTGTTTCACTGTCATCTTTCAATTTGTGTCGCGCTTGTGCATAGTTTTGCAGTAATTTAGCTTTGATAGATTTTTTTTTTATTTCTCCCTTATTTTTGTCTCTTCTTCCCTTAGCCAAAATATAAATGTCATTTAATTTTTTTTAATTTGTTCATGTTTCTTTTTATTGCTATTTATTTTGTTTTACATCTATTTTAATTGATTTTTTTCTTCAATTTTACCCCTCATTATTTGATTTCATTAAATTTAATATCAAATTCGTTCTCCATTTTTTTGATTATTTCTTGTCTTTTTAATCCTTTTCCTAATTGATTTTTTTATTTCATCTCAAAACTTTGATTTAAAATTATTTTTATATCAAATTTAGTTTTTATTATTTTAATTATTTTTTTTTATTTTTTTTTGTAGTTACATCCCTTAGCATTTTGATGATTTGGAATTTTGCTTTGATATTTGTTAGGGTTTGCTTTTTATGGCATTACTCCCGAGCTCAAGATCAAAATACGAGTTGATTTTGATTTTTTTTAGATTTTTTTTAAATTAATTTTTTTAATATCATCCTTTATTATTTTATTTATTAGAAATTGATTTTTTTATTTTTTTATTTTTTTAAGGATTAGCAAGTGAATCAAATTTTTTTCATTGTTTCTTTTTAACTATTTTTTTTAAGTTTTTTCATTCAATTTTAGATTATTTAATAATTGAACTTCATAGTTTTATTCAGGTTTTTTATAGGATTATCTCAATATCACAACCAGTTCATAGATTTGACATGCTAACCTGAATAGGCTCGAATTAAAAAAAAATTATTTTTTATGTTATCAATTTTTTTCTTAATTTATTTATTATCATTGTATTTAAAAAATAATTAATTTTATTAAATACAATTTAATCAATAATTTATTTTCAAAAAATACTTAGGGTCATCTTAACATTTTATATATATATATATTAAAAAAAGTTTAGGTTGGTTAGTGGGTAGCGAAAGCCCACAATTTAGTTAACACGACGTATCCAAACTTACAGGATCAAGGGGGCGAGAAAGAATGTCCTTGGACCGCTGGGTCTAGACTCTAGTGACCGCTGGGTCTAGACTCTAGTGTTTGGGATTTTCCAGTCATTTAGTTGATAAAGTCATTTACCATTATCCCAAGAATTCCAGCACTAAACCACACAGATTAACCCCGATCTCTTGAACATACATTTAAAAAAGCATTCAAGTGATACATCCTTCCATCAAAATAGGAGTCAATTGTAAGGTTCTAATAATAATAATAAAAGGCTGGTAAATTTCTAGCCATAGAAAAGAAACAGAAGCTAAAAATGCTGGCATTCTCTGCCAATTGGACAAATATGCAACCATCTAGCCATAATTTAATTTGATCAATTGACCTCATCTCCTCGAACTGTACGCCCTGTTAACCTTTCAGATTGACACCCATCTACCCATACATTACCATGCTGCAGATGCTCACCACCATTAGTTTGAGCTTATGTTGTTTACTTTTAACTGCAAGTTCAGATGATATTCATGGTTTTAATCAAAATCATTTAAATTGATGAAATAGCATGCACTGATGCAATGGAGGTGACATGGTTGCACCGATTCTCTTCTGTTACAGTTTTCCACATAAAACAACCACAAAGACTTGAGGACAGAATTGGAAAGGCCACGTTCCCCACATCGGCATCCAATATTTATTCAATTATCAGAAATCAAATTACTGTGTCATCAAAATTTATTACTATCTGTGAAAGATAACTCCAAGAAGCTCGTAACGGATTATCCAGTCAAAGAATTCATTCGTGCCATAATCATACCATTAAAGGGCACCGCAGAACTCCAACGATCCTGAAAATGGTGTAGTGCACTGTAAAAGATTCAATGGCTCCCTTGAAACTACAAGAAGAAGTTCCATGAAACCCGAAAGAATGTAAGCTTAGCTACGGATTATTTGGTAAATGCATAAAAAGAACCTAACAAAATCCTGGGTTCCAGTAGCCTCTGCCTACATAACCACAAGAGGAGATCCATTCCAATTGTTGCCAAAGCAACAGCCACAACAATAAAGGACCAATCAAATACAAAAAAGACATAATAAAGCTTTTGAACTTCGAAGCTGCACTTGTATACTTGAAATTGTCTCATCATCTTCTCACATTTTATTCCAACAGCAAAATTGAAAGCTGCAACTAGTGATGATGATGATCATCATCACCATGTCCATCGGGTGGTCCTCCAGGGCCCACAACTTCAAGCTGTCAAACACCAACAAGAGTCAGCAAAATTTAGCATAACTCCAACTTAAATTGTTGTTATAGACGTCCAGCCAGAGACAATTCGGTCAAAAAACGTTAAGTCTATTCATTCAAAATTACATGTATCTAGACTGAATATATTATTTGGTTACACGTTCTGCAGATTGAACTACCCCAAGTCATGAGTGGTATGATATGCAGTGCATTGTGATCCAAATACCAAATCCAAACCACGTCTATAGACATCACTTTTTAATTGAAAACTCCAACTCTGGACTGAATAAAGCTTGTGAAGCCTTCAATGTTTACCCTACACTTAACTTTGATTTTAATTCAGATATTTATGCTCAAAACTGATCAAACAGATCACAAATATGCATTTCTAGTAAAAATAAATTGTCATCTAAACCTTAATAGGCATCCCATGGCATGATGAGGTAAAATCATCTACAGCAAGAACTAATTGGTCAACCATGCTGGTTATATACAATTCATTACACACAGGAGCATGTTAATATGCATACACAACTAGATTCAAAGGAACAAATATATGCATAGATCTTCACATTCAAGTTAGGCTCAGTACACTGCAGAAGGCCCTACAAATTGCTAGTGATTTCAATTCAAACCTTCCACTTACCACAAAGTGCTGTGTGCACACTGGGCATTCATGAGGCTTGCCTTTCTCCAGCCAAAACCACACAACATCATGTTCATCCTCTGCAACTCAAAAAATTAAGCAAAATTCTTTTTTTTCAATATACAGGAATAAAGTACTTCTGCTTAATTCAATGAAGATGCTATCATCAGCTCAACCAAAAAAAGGAGAAATAAGAATGATAAATGCCCACCTCCTTCACCTCCAGGGCATCCAACTATTCTCTTGTCATAGTAGGACTTGATAACAGAAGGCTCTTCCTACAAGGGAAAAAAAAATTATATATACAGATTAGATATACAGCCAAAATCATCATAGTTCCGCACAATGGAATACGACAGAAGGCATAACACAGACAATAATAATAAGTCATCAACAATGAAAAGTTGACAATTCAAGAGTCCATTATAGACAATCATACACACATAAACTATACCTTCAAAGGATGGGGAAGCATTTATAATAGTGAAAAATTCAAAGAGCTAAGGTCAACTATTTAAAGTTTGCTGACACTGAACTACCAGCCAATTAAAATGGCAGTTTAGCAAAGTTGTGCACACAAATAAAATCACAAAAGAAGACGACTGATCCATCTGAAAGAATCAATATAAATAAACATGATATATACAGACATTGTGATATGTAAAATTAGTGGAGAAGAATGCAATGCCACTTGTCTATAAAAGGAAACTATCTTGCTTGATAACAGTTGGGTTCAGGTTGCACCAACAAATGACCCAAATAATCTGAACCCAGTCTACCCCAATGAATTGAACCAACCCAGACTACCTCAATGAACTGAACCAAACCAGATTCCTTCAATGAACTGAACCAAACCAGACTACCATAAGCCATTAGATTTTTATTGTTAACCTTCCAAGAACAGAAATGGATGTGATTAAAGGTTATTAAAGCCCACTCATTCACAGATTAAATCAGAACAGAAATAAAAGAGATGGAATCAGTTGAGGATTTAGGGTCCTAGAGCTATAAAAATGGGGTGGTAGTTTCAGACATAAGGAATAGAAATAGTCTTGAAATTTATACCATTACCACCTCCACTGTCAAAGCTGCCATCTCTACCACAAAACATCATCCATGCCGCCACTCCAAAGAAGCAGCCACCACTAACAATTAATTAATTATCTCATCTCACGTCTGTATAACATAGTAATTGTCTTCATTCCCATTAAATTCGCTATTTTTTCATTTCTGATTTTTTTTTATTTTTCATTATTGATTACTAAGCATCTCCTTGCATGCATGACAGTTTGATTTAAATAATACCGTAAAATTTACAAATCTACTTCTAAAGCAATATTAAGTGCCTAAGACCTCAACACAGAATCCATGTTTATCATTATAATAAGCAAAAAGGGCAGCCTCTAGAAGAGGAAAAGGAGATTATTCCATCTTCTAGTTTAAACAGAAGTCCATTTCATCTTTACCTTACCAAAATCATATAGGACCAACTCATGGAGTCAACCAACTTTTACAAGAAACCTTACACTACCACTGTCACATCTAACCGAATGAAACAAAACTGAGAGAAATCAAATCCAAGCAACTCAAATTTACGTTTTTCCTCGTGCCAAATCTGTATCCTAACATGTAAATGTTGTCAGAATTATGAACACCTTTTCATATTTTTTTTCAAAACAACATATAATATGGCGTGAACCATTTTTGCCACACAAACATAAACAGATTGAATAACACAAATGAACAGCAGAAAATAATAAAACAAAAAAGAACGCATAGAGAATGACCTCACCTATTAAAAACACAATACTAAAGAGAAACAACATTGTTGAAGTAGCAAAGTGCAAAGCACTAACCTTTGTGCCAAAAGGGCCTTCAGGAAAGTCTATATCAAGAAGTTTCTTTCCCTGAACAGCACAAAAGCAATTGAATAAGAGCAATTTCTTCCACATAATATAATAAAACCCAACAGATAAAACAGACTTGGTTTATGACTATTAAAAAAAAAGGGCCATGCAATAGCAAAGGCTACAATAAATACAAGTGATAGCGGCCTCAGCTCCATTTAACTTCCCATTTCATGCAAATCAAAATCAAAAACCAAAAAAATTTGATAACACAACAGATCATTTTCTTGTTGTTTTTCAACATAATTAGAAACGCCATTCCCCTTTCCCTTTCTCAATTTCCAAAAACATGAGGGGAAAAAAGCACCTCAAGCTCGGCTTCAAGCTCCTCCCGCTCATGCCCAGTAGCAATAGGCATTACATCCTCAACCCTCTTCTTTACTGCACCATCCACTACAAAACCAAAGAATACTTCATCATTAATTATTTAATTTCAATTTCAGACACACCATAAATGATGCAAATATTATAAAATTCAGCATTTAACAGCAGCAGCAGCAGCATTTATCACAAATCTACATCCAATTGCAGTCACCGAAATTAAATTACAAATTATAGAAACTCATAGATTTAAAACAAATCTCATCTCCATAACACTTACCTTAATAAAACGAGAAACGAGTCAAATACTAACTATAAAAAACCACACAAAAAATACAGCCGGGAAGTCATAAACGGTGTTGTAAGTGTGTGTAGGTGAAGATCTGAGAGGAGACAATAGTACACTAGACTAAGTCCAGAGAGAGGACCTGAACCGGCGCTGAGATAGCGATTGAAGACAGAAGCGGAAGGAGATCGGTTAAGGAGCGGGAATTGAGTAGATCGGACGGAGGCGGAGGCGGAGGCTGTGGCTAGGGTTTTGAGGTGTGAAGAGGCTGCTAGTCTTCTCCACATTGTTTCTTTATGATGTAACAATATTAACGTGTTCTCGTTTTGATCTGAGGTCACACCCTCCCTCCAAGGTGGTAACCAATCTACTTCTTTGCTTTTTATTTTCGATCAGTCAGAGAAAATGGTTGGATGAAAGACAAATTGTAAAATGGGGTCCGGGTGGCTCTGGGGTTCGTTCAGCTTGCGACTAGTGAGGAGGCGTGTGTGGAGTGTGTGGTTTCACTTTGCACGTGTCACTGTTCCCCCACTTGTGTGACTTTTTTTTTTTACATTTCAAAATTTCCAAATACATGTGTGAAAGAGTTTTTTTTTTTTGTACTCTTTTTTTTTTTTTTATGATTCATGCAAGCCATGGAAGTAGTATGGTTGCATTGCTGTCGAAAAGTAGTTCAGGATTTGCTACAACAGGTTTCCGTGAAAGAAGATGGTACTTTATGTAGAAATCTTCACTTTGACTTTTAGTGTTTAAGAATAAGAGATGGTTAAAACTAGATAGAAGTATGATGATGCTCTTCGTCGCTATTCAGACTAAAAAAATACTGGGGCCTGAAAATGTAATTTAAATAAAAAGAAATTTGCATTGATCCAATTATATAATAGAAAAACAACAACGGTAAATGAATCTAATTTTAAAATAAAAGGTGATAAGGATAATCACATAAAAAAATTTATGTTAAGAAAAAAAACAACGAAGTTCAATTCTAATTAATTAAATATTAAAAAATAAAATTATAGAATAAAACACCTTGATCAACCCAATAAAAGATGCATCATCCAATAATCCATTAGAAATATCGATTAGACAGGTTTGAAACTAAGAAAATCTAAAATGAATTAATTGGGCTAATTTTAGATACTTGGATTAAATAGTTGCAAATATATCATGGTAAAGCATTGTATGTTGTTTGAGTCATATTTAAAGTTCCATGTAGAGTTTTGTGATAATTTTAGTTAGGGATGAAAATTAAACATATCAAGTTTTTCATATATATTTGGTAGACCCAATAACCCATTCAAATAAGAGAGACCAACATGTTTAAAGTTATCCTTGAAACCTGCAAGTAAATAATCTTTATTGTGCAAGGATTCTTTATGCAATAACAATCCTTCTTCTATAATGAAAAATTTTGGCAGCATTGAAAGTTTCATTTTTTCAAGGAAACAAGGTTGACAATAAAGGTAATTATTTTTTGTTTGGTTCAGTTTTTATCAGAAAAAATAAACAAACTAATTTTTTTAAAAGAAGTCAAAACCGATTCAAACCCTTTTCTACTAGTGGTTGAAATAAGGCCGGATAATATAGACTAGTAAGCAAAGCCTATTGCTTGGCCCACAAAGCAAGGGGTTGTATAAGGGCTTACAAATCCAAGCCCATGCATGTGAGATTTTTTAAAAATTAATGGGAGAAACAATATGTTATTTGCCCCTTTCTTCACTATATATATATATATATATATATATATATATATAAATGATGCACTTATATCTTGGCCTCTTTTTTCACTTCTAAAGGGTAGTTATTGCTACACTTTGATGCAAGCAGGCCTAGTAATCAAAGTCTAATGTTTGACCCACAAAGAAAAGGCCTGCAAGTCTAGACCGATGTGCACAAGCTTTTTTTTAAGTTAATCGAATAGAAGATGCGTAGTTCACTCTTTTTTTTAAAAAAAAAAAAAGATGATATATTTCTATTTTGGCTCCCTTTTTTTACTTATAAAAGGTAGTCGTTGCCAACACTTCGATGTAAGTACATATTTGAGGTGTAAGTATAGTCTTTATGGGTATTTTTTGGTATAAAATAAGCATAATCTCATAATGTATGAAGCAAACTCATTCAAAACCTGATATGACTTAAACAAAAAACATAAAAGACAATGTTACCAAAACTATTTAAAAAAAATTCCAAGCAATAATGTTTTCTTGAACATAAAATATCTAGACATGTCGTAGGGAACTCTTTGAAAATATCATTAAATCTAGTCAAACAAGTTATTGCAGAAAACTTCTCAACTTTGATTGCTTGTCTAGTTTGTATTACAAATTCATTACATGGGAGCGGGGCTACGATGTTACCAAGTTGATTTTAGCAATATCAAAATCAACACAAATAACTTATAAAAATATAAGTCAACTTAAAAAAAAAGATATTTTTTTATTTTAATATTAAAGTAAAGATATATTAGAGAACCACTAATCAACTCAAGTTAAATATTAAATTTGCAATATGTGTTATTGGCATGATCGTTGATAAAATCTATAAATTAAATAATTATTAAATAATTAGACATGAAATTAAATTAAAAAACAACTTGACTAAGGTGAAACATAGAAAAGCACATACCAACATATGAAAAGACCCATCACAATATAATAATATATGCAATGTCCTATCACATCCAAATATAGTCTCCATTAATATCATTGAAAGCATCAAAACATAAATTCTTTTTAAGACTCTTTGTTATGACTGATTTTTTGTTTTTGTGGCATGTGTGACCATTTTTCCCTTTCTTTCTTTACTTCTCTTTTCTATTTCTCCTCCCCACTAAATTAGGCTACATTTTCTGTTCCCTTAAAGGATATGGTTTTTCCCCATTATCAATTATAGTCCCTTAAATTTTAATTTATTAGAAAATAAAAACCTGAACTATGCTTTGCAGAACCAAGTCTAAGGCAAATAGAAACAATTTTTTTATCCTCGTGAAAACTTTAGTGTGTTTGTCCAAAAAACACTACAAAGACAAAAAAAAAAAGAAAAAAAATATAGAATTGTGCAAATCTACAATGCCAATAATTGTACATCAACAATAAAAACCCATGTGCCTTAATCTTTATTAATATTAATGAAGGGTCACAATTCTCTATGTGAGCATGAATAATGGTGCGGGGTACAAATAAAACTCAATGCCTTCCGGTATATGTAAATAAATAGTTGCATTTTTCATTAAACATTTGCTTGAGTTGGTGGAGAATTGAAAGAATTATGGTTTAAGTGTGAAGTTAGAAAAAAATGAGGGATTTAAATGAAAAAAAAAAGATAAAATGGAAACAATTTATTCAATTCTCGTTGAACTCATATCATCATTCTCTCTTATTTGAACAAACCCCAGGCCTCTAGATTCTTTCTTTGACATCTCTTCTAAGCCATGAGTCAACAACAATAGAAGCCCTGATGATAGCCCTAGACCACCCCATTTTTGTAATCCACGAACCAGCCATAAACCGAATAAGTCTCCCAAAACTAAAAGATAGCCCCTCCAACCCTTCGATGCAAAATATAGCTTTCACCCACCATCAATGAAGCCACCGACAAGTCATTTAACATAGTCAAAATAACTCACATAACTAAATTTAAAAAGAAAGAAGAGAGAAACTAGAGTTGTGAGCTGATCTCACTCCTTAAGAAGTGGTGAGACATCACTATTATAGAAAAGGGTTAGAAGCGGGAGCTAATCCCTATCCAAAGAAGACATAACCATTTAAAGTTTCGTCACCACGAGCTGCAGATGGTGCAATGGCTTTTTATTTAAGCTCTATTTGTTTGTAGGAAAGTTGTTTACTTTTGAAAAGTAAATTCCGAGAAAAGTGAGGTATTTTTTGATATTTGATAGTATTATGGAAAATGAACTGGAAACTAATTTATTAATATTTTATTTTTCTCAAGTTTATTAAAATAATGAGGAACAAATCTTACAAATTAAAAAGTTGAATAAGAATGAAATTGAAAAAAAATATATATAATTTCATAAATTATCTCAAATAAATAATAATCAAAACAATAAAGATCAAATCTAAAAAACAAAAAGATGAAGAAATTAAAATAATAATAATTAATATTTCATAAAGTATTTCAAATAAAATAAGTAACAATCAAAAGAATGAGGATCAAATTTGATAGATAAAAAATTTCAATAAAAAAATAATAGAGAAAAGCAAATAACAATTATAAAAATAAAGATCAAAATTAATATACAAATTAAATTTCAAGAAATGAAATTAAATATTAAATATTTAAAACAATATATATATATAACAATCAAAAGTTTAAGGATCAAATTTGATAGAATCAGCAAAAAATAATATTTCTAAATTTTTCACAACTTTCAGAAAGTGTTTTCCGCCCAAGACTATGTTTGTTTCCCGGAAAGTAGTTTCCGGGAAACTACTTTTCAAAATTTTCTGTGTTTGTTTGCCATTAGAAAAGTTAGTCAACAAAAAACACTTTCCGATCAACGAAAAACACTTTCTAGTCAACGAAAAACACTTTGCAGTCAAAGAAAAATTTGGCTTGATTTTCAGGAAAGTGTTTTCCTTTTTTGTTGTGTTTATTTTTCGGAAAGTGGTTTCCGAGAAACACTTTTCAAATTTTCTTATGTTTGTTTGCTATTAGAAAAGTTGATTAATGAAAAACATTTTCCAATAAAGGAAAATTTGGCTGGGTTTTCAGAAAAGTGTTTTTCTAAAACATTTGGGCTCCGTTTGTTTGTAGGAAAGTTGTTTTCTTTTAAAAAGTGAATTCTGGAAAAAATAAAATTTCTGGAAAGTGAATTTTAGGAAAAATAAATTCCTGAAAACTAAATTATTTTCCGATGTTTGGTAGTGTTATTCAAAATGAACTGGAAAACACTTTCTAGTGTTTGGTTATATTATGGAAAATAAACTGGAAAATAATTTATGAATGTTTTATTTTTCTCAAGTTTATTAAAATAATAAAGAACAGATCTTATAAATTAAAAAGTTGAATAATAATGAAATTGAAAAAATAATTCATAAATTATCTCAAATAAAATAAATAATAATCAAAATAATAAAGATCAAATCTAAAAAAAATGAAAAAATTAAAATAATAATAATTAATATTTCATAAAGTATTTCAAGTAAAATAAGTAACAATCAAAAGAATGAGGATCAAATTTGATAGATAAAAATTTTTAATAAAAAAAAAATAGGAGAAAAGCAAATAACAATTATAAAAATAAGGACCAAAGTTAATATAAAAATTAAATTTTAAGAAATAAAATTAAAAAATAAATATTCAAAACAAAATATATATAGCAATCAAAAATTTGAGGATCAAATTTGATATAATAAGCAAATAATGATATTTCAAAATTTTTCACAACTTTTAAAAAAGTGTTTTCTTTCTAAATTTATCAGGAAAATACTTCCCTGAAAATCAAGCTAAATTTTTCTTTAACTGGAAAGTGTTTTCCATTTACCAACTTTTTTAACAGCAAACAAATACAAGAAAGTTTGGAAAGTGATTTTCTAGAAATCACTTTCTGAAAAATAAACACAAGAAAATTTAGAAAGTATTTTTTCAAAAAACAAACACAGTTAAAAAGAAAAATACTTTCTTGAAAAACAAGCTAGATTTTTCTTTAACTGAAAATTTTTTTTGTTAACCAGAAAGTGTTTTTCGTTGATTAGAAAGTGTTTTTTATTGACCGGAAAATATTTTCTGTTGATCAATTTTTTTAATGATAAATAAACACAAAAAAATTTAAAAAGTAATTTACCAAAAACTATTTTTCACTAAAAAAACATCACCTCAATGCATTGTTTAAAGGGGATTCTTAGAAGATCCATTGAAAATTGCATAAGGTTTTTCCAAATAACATATAAGCAGGAAACAAAGACCCACGCACCATATATGCATGGATCTTTCCTTGAGAAAGAGAGCAAATTGTTTATGAAAAATGCCAAGTTTGGTGAGAAACTCAACTAGGCTTATATCTTCATTTGTTTAACAATTTCCATTCTTACTTCTCATTATTATAAGCTTACTTCTCCTCATTATTATAAGTAATATGATTTATCATTAATCCTTCTTCTTCTTTTTTGCTTCGGTACAAGGGAGATGTGTTAGGGCAATGGGGACTTGGATATAGCTGGGAACTATTGCTTTTCATGGATAATTGAACGACAGGTTTGTATGGCGTTTAGATAGTCTGAATCAAAGTCTGTTGTATGTTAGGATGTTGGCATGCAAACCCAACAAGACAAAAGGTAAGGGACAAGATAAAATGAGAAACGACACACAAGAATTTACGTGGTTCACCCAATTTGGCTACGTCCACGGGCAAGTATAGAAGGATTTTACTAAGTAATGTGGGAATACAACTTCTCTCTATTAATAGGAGAACAACAAAATCTCTCTATTATTAGGAGAAAACACCTCACTTACTATCTCACAAATACCTCACAATTTTGTGGGATTACTCTCTCCTCACCCTCTCTTCCTCTCTTCTTGTGATATATCTAATGCTTGGATGCATTGCCTATTTATAGACAAGTATCCATGCAAAAGACAAGGAGTTAGGCAAATAGCACCAATTTGGTGCATACAATTTTTGACTAAGGTGTAAAAAAATGGTTACACCTTCTCCCACCATTTTTGACTAAGGATGGTTACACCTTCTCCCACCATTTTTAACTGAGGTGGTTGGCTTCACATTGTATGGGTTGTTGGTGGCAGAGCTGCGTGCTGGTTTCTTCAGGAAGAGAGGGATATGGTTGTGTGGATGGGCAGTGGCTTCGGCTAGTATGCTGCTGATGGGAAAAGGGATTTCTCGTTTGCTTGATTGTGCTCTGCTTGAAATAGCAGTGTTGGTTTGTAGAAATAGAGAGCAAATAGGAGGGAAATGAAAACAAAGAAAAAAACATATTTTCTGCCATTTCTTCTGCAGTAAATGAAGCGGATGAAAGCGAAGTGGCTGCACATTTTTGGGAAAATCAGGTAAAGAAGAGGTGCATTTGTCCTTGGTGGGAAAAAGAAGAAGAAAAAGAAATGACTCATATTTCCTGCCCATTCCTTCACAGGAAAGAAGGGAAATTAGGTCAAATGGTTGCACCTTTGACTTAGCAACTTTTCTGTGTGAATATCTTAGTTTCCACTGTACAAAGCGAAGGCACTGCTAATTGTGCTCGTGATTTTGTAATTGGAAAAGGCATTTGTGGTGAATACTCATTTGTATCTAGGTCTACAGTAAATCTTCAATACATTTTAGTTTTTTTTAGTTATTCAGTTTTATGAAAAGTAATATCAACTGTCATTTTATGCAAAGCCACAACTTAGTTAATTGATAAAAGATAAAAATAAGTGGAATGATTGATATAACTAGAGATGAATTGTTAATATAATTGATGGAGTTATCGTCACAATTAGTGGAATATAAAAAAAGATGAGTTAGTTGGTATAATATATAGTACATTTGGTGTCATGATTTATAGTTTTTGTCCCTTCACTCTTACCTGTAAATAGTTAATACCTCCAAGTTTATTTTATACACCATGATAGAGAGAAGAAGAACAGAGTAAAGAGAGAGTAATCTCATAAAATTATAAGGTATTTATAAGAGAGTAAGTAAGGTGTTTTTTTCTAGTAATAAAGAGATTCTTAATTGTTCTTCTATTATTTGAAAGAGATTGTAATTCTCACATTATTTAATAAAATTCTTTTATACTTACCTATGAATGTAACCCAATTGAATGAATCATATAAATTCTTGTGTGTTTTATTTTTTATTTTATTTTTTACCTTTTATCTTATCAGGTTTGCATGATAGTATCCTAACAGTTTAATGGATGATAATTCCAAAATAAAGAACAACCCAATCAAGAAAATTCATTACAAGTGTTGTATATTTGGTTTTTAAAGAAAATATAGTTTCTACAGGCTTAAGCTAAATATGAGACAAATAAAGAGATCATCTGAGAGCAAGAAAACAACAAAGTTGTTATTAAAGATTTATCCAAGATTGTTTGATTAGTAATTATAAAACAAGTGAAGAAGTTAAAGGTTGATACTGTAGAGAAATTATTGTTTTTTTTTCCTCTTTCAAGAAGCACAAGTTTCAATATTTGGTTATGAACCAAACAAAACAACACAAGTGACATAAATGATTTAAGTGCAAAATAGTTAAAATTGTTAATTTATTTTATTTTTATGGATGTTTTAAATAATATAATTGGAATTAATTTTATTTATATATGATTTAATTTGAACAAGCTCTCAAAATTTAAATAACAAATATTTAACTTATCACAGCTTTCAATTCACATAAATACTTTAAAACGAAGCTTTTTATTAAACTACATGGAAAATTACCATATTAGTCCATAAAAATAACAAATATAAAATTAGTTTGGCAAATCAATCCAATAAACCACCAACTTGGATCTGACAATATCAATTTTCATTTATAATTGGTTTATATATAGGTTTTTTCAAAATAAAAAATAAAAAATCACTATAAAACAATGTTTTGATAATAAAAAAAAATACAATTAACATAAACAAATTGCAATTTAGATTGAATCCTAAGTTGGGTAATTATAACTATGATACATGATATTTCAATTAAACATTGATATTATTACAATAGTGTTGAAGCGTTTTTTTTAATTAAAAGTATTTTTTTGCTTTAAATTAATATATTTTTAGATGATTTTTATGTATTAATATTAAAAATAATTCTTTAAACTAAAAAAAATATTATTTAATATATTTTCAAATAAAAAATACTTTAACAAACAACCATTACCACGCTCCAAAATACTCTTTTCATGCTATAATATCTTAACTATTATGATTCTGACTTCTATATATATATATATGTGTGTGTGTGTGTGTATGTGAAGAAAAAGCTGATAGCATTAAAAAAAATCTCATAAATAATTAAATAAGTGAATTTTTCAAGTAAATATCACTTTAAATCCATAATTCAACATGTCATGTATGTATATTCTTTAGAGTACTAAATACATATCTTTGCATTGTTTCTGCTTATTATAATTTTATTTTTTTATTGGACAGTTTATTATTTTTTTAAAGCATCAAATTTATTTTTTATTTTTCACATAATGATAGCAAAATCTGTTAGATCAAGCTATAATTTCAAAATATTGAGATCCTTTTCATTTTTTTTACTTAGTGAAATTTCTTTGATTTTCTTAGAAAACATGTATATTTTATTAATCAATATATATATAAAGACAATATAAATGACATATCTAAATGAAGTTAAGCTGTGAAAGTAATAAAAATTGAATTAAATAGCTATACCGTATTAATAAATCACCCAAGATTAAAAATGCAAAAACAAAAATATTCATAAAAAAAAAGATATGCATAATTGATTATTTGTAAAGGTTGTTTGTTTTTGTTGGATAATGAATTAACGATAACTCATAATTAATTACAACATAAATGAAAGTTGAACTCAAATTAAAAGTCGATAATAATTTCTTGATTAATATGAAAAATAAATTAATAAATTAGATACTTAAAAGCATATATATTATCTAGATAATACTTGAAACAGCAAAAGGAGTCAAGAAAAAATAAGGATAAATCTTGAAATTAAAAATATAAATTGGAGTACAAATGCTGTGCTCTAAAAGTATTATCTTTATTAAAAATCCCCGGATCAAATTCAAACTTTACATTATATTTGTACATTTTATCTCATAATAAGATATGTACATTTAATTGCTTAATAAGGATTAAAAAGTAATTTAATGCACAAATCATCAATACAATCTTACCCTTTTCTTTTTCACAAATGCACTTAAAAATTCATCACTAAAGTTTCAAGATAAAATAAACAAATACTAAAAAAAATAAAAATAGAGATGTATTTAGTTAGAAAAATAAAAACAAAAACATAAAGAAATATATTTTCTATCTCAATTATCTTCTTCATATCTTTTGTTTTTAGATAATCAAGCATTATCTAAACAGAACTTAACCATATTCATTAAAAATTATAGATTTTCTGCTCATATTTTGTTGATGATTATCACTACTCTATTAGACTATTAGAAGATTCCAAATTAACTCCAAGGGCATTGACATAACTACAACATCCGGGGGGATTAAATTCGCCGAAAAAACCTAGGAAAAGCACTTCTCTTCAGGAAAGCTGAATCAAACTTAGCTGCTCGAGCAGCTTGAACATTTAGAATTTTCCTACAGCCATATTATGTTCTCGCCAAGAGCTTACGTCTAAATTTCCTTTCCTCATGCCTGCTGGAAGGTCAGCCTGAATCAATAAAATCCAAAATTTACTTTAATTATATCCAACACCTCCTCTTCCTCTTTCCCTGAGAAGTTTTGCAGAAAGCTTCTCAGGTCAGGGGACCAACCTTTTGTCTTTGCCTTCTAATTTTTGGCTCTAGGTCTTCATCTTGCTCCAATTTTCTCCTTAGATTATCTAAATCTTCGTGGCTCAGCTGGCCATTCAATTTTTGGTTTAATGCATAGGCTTCTGCCAACTTCCTCTTGCACTCTTTGCTTGCAGAATCATGATACACCACTGAAACAAGCATGAGGGTGAAAATAAGTATAACTCCCAACTGCATGCAAATGCATGGCAAATCAACTGCAAAACATAATTATTGGGAAATGGGTAAACAGGAGGCAGACGCTAATAACACATGGACTACTAGTTTGGCATTTGGTAGGCGAGTGGCAAATTCAAAATGAATTGTGCTACGACACACTGCAGCACTTTTTTTTACCAATGGCACATGGTCATGGATATTGCAAGGCTTCTAAGGCATTATTGCTGCTAGTGAATAAATCAACTCGCTACAAATCCCTTGGGAAAAACGACCGGATCCAGATAATGGTGTATAACTAAGGATAAGGCACAATAAAAGGTAGTCGACAGACCTGGTTTTGGATAATCTCTTCCTATTATGCACTTTGCTTTTCTTTGAATGCCTGGTGGAGCTGTCCATGGCTCATAGATGTACTCCTTTGGCATATCTGAGCATTTGTATAATTATAAAATGCATATAACGATTTACACTCAGCCAAAAGAAATAAAATGACATGATAGGAACTCCAGATTACCTTTCAATACAGGGAGAAAATGTCTTATATAATTACCATTTGGATCATACTTCTTCCCAAACGATATTGGCGAGTAGATACGGTTATACTGTCAGCAGAAAATCCAATAAAAATTCTAGAATGCTAGAGCACAACAAATTGTGAAACAGAGCAGTAATGTTTTGAAGGGTAAAAGGAAACGAGCATCCAAGCACAATTCAGGCAAACGCAGGCAGCAGATAAGGGATCGGGAAACAAATCAACCAGTATTTCCTACTAGATATAAGGAAGCTTATGTGCTTTTCGGTTTATTTCACCATATAATATTATCTGTTCAAACCTTTAGAATGTTGCCAGAAAAAAATACTGAAATTAGATGATTCAAAATTATCAAATGAGACAATCATTCCCCTCCATAATACTTTTTGAGCTGATTTTTTTTTTCTGATAGAGCACTAAACATGAGTCTCACGTGCAGTCAGAGTGCTGAAGGTTCCATGATATCTTGGAGTTTTGGAATGATTCAAGTCCCTACCAACCAATTAGTGACGGTATCATCAAAACTTGTTTATACTGCTTCTGCATACCTGGTAAAAAAAGGATGAACATGATAGCCATAGCCAATTTCCATTATTTATTGCCCAATCTGAATCAATCAGAAGTCTCTCAAAAACATCACGACCTCTTTCCCAGTGAAGAAACTATAAGCAGTAACGATTCTGGTCAGTAACAGAGGAGATTAAGAAAAAGAGAGGAGGATATATTGGTAATATACCAGATCCCCACGAGTGAGAAAACATGCAACAGAATGCCGTGCTAGATGGTGCATCCAACCCCACTTGCGGAGCTACAAGAAAGACACATATTTAACTTCCAGTGATTTTGCTAGAAACTGGATCAACACACCTGTTTTGGAATATAAATTGAAAAACTGAACAATTAGTAGTTTTGCAACAAATCTAACCTGGACCATGATGGCATCAATCCAAGGGTATCCTGTTCTAGCTTCCCTCCAAGCTGCTAGCAATTCATCATCATCATTCCATGGTATCTGTAATTCCACATAGGTATTAAGTCATGGCCTTGTAATAGAGAGGAAATCCATGCATACAGAAATTAAAATGAAGACAGTAGATAGTATTTCCTGGTTTGATTTTCAAATATATAAGAAGATAAAGGAATCGCCCTCATTAAAAATCATAACAAAAAAAAAAACTCAACCATAAGTGAGTTCCAAATAACCAAAACTACATATATAGAGGGTCTTCTCAGAGCAAAACTTTAAATAATGCTATGGCATGAACCAGACATCAGGGATCTGTAGCCCTTTTTGAAGAAAAAGGAACCAGCTCCTTTCAAATTGCAAAAAACAAAACAAGGACAAAAACTAATAGAAGAGATATACATAAGTTATGGAAATATCGCATATATGATGATGGGTGCTTACCTGCTTGCATAGTTTGTTGCCCTCCATCCGATCAAAATTGGGAGTGCCAAAAGCCACAGTGTAGAAAAAATCTCTCCATAACAACTGCCAGAATTTGAATCTAAATTCAAGTGTACCAGCATGTGCAACAAGTAATACAAATGATTGATAGAGTTGAACTGACCTGGCCTGCAAGAGATACAGGTGGTGACGTGTGCTTCTGGACGTTTTTATAGACATCTTGAAGGCATTGATAGAAATACCTGGAAGAGAGACAGCCAAACTGCCTAGGAGATTAAAACAATGGCAATGAAAATGAAGAATGATGAAGGGCTTGTTGATAACTTGGGAGTTTTAGTTAGAATTTTCTAGTTGCATTTTACAACTCTTGTGACAAGTAAAACAGATTTAATGACCGACAGAGTAATCGGCTGCTCACCTTTAAGTAAGGTGATAACACAGTTGTTGCAGGTTTTACAAACGCAGAAGGATTGCCCTTAGGTTTCTCAAACTTTGCTACCCACTCCTGCAATACCAAGAAAAGGTGAGCAACATAAATGCTTCACCTAGATACTACAAGACAGAAATTGAGGAACACTATGGTTACGAATTCAAGAAAAACATGTGACTACTGTTGATGGGATTTCAGTAAAACCAGATAAAATTCCATAACCTGAAAAGGGGCAAACTTACTAGTTTTGTACAAGCAAGGTGTTCTTGTGATCTTGTGAAAACTATAGGAGGAAAATTTAAATAGAAGAGTGGGTTCTAATGGGTATGAGGGAACGTTATATGCATGAAGTGACCAGTAGATTGAGGAACAATGAATATAGATTCAATGTTGTTTGCAGGATTGAATTTAAGAGCATGAATCCATCAATTCAGAAATGCAGTGAAATATGCCTTTAGTGAATTGTAAAAGCTCGTTGCAAGAAGGTAAAAAGAGTACAGATGAATCTAGATATGTAAAAGAGAATTGTTGTTCAAGAGAGAGAGGTTACAGGATAGAAATCAGAAGATTAGAATACGCAAAATGGATAACTTATTCCATTTCGTTAACAAAGCACGTGCCAAACTGACTGCCTGCCTTTCCCTCCCCTTTCACACGTGCATTAACCAACTAGCCTAACAGATATTCCCTCCAAAACTAACCAACAATTGATCAACCAACAACAGCTAACTGACTGCCACGAGTCACTCCCCAGAGCAACAAGAGGGCTTCTCCAGAAACATCACCATAAAACTCTCTCAACTTGAATAAATATAACATTAGCTGATAACCACAGTCTCAACTAAAGCAAACCACAGTCCCATTTTAGTTGGGATTGGCTAAGAGCATAACCAGACTATTAAACATTAATAAAACTTCAAGAAAAGAAACATTGAACATGTAAGAACAAACTCAGGTTGTTGCATAATAAAACCTTACATGAATTATTGGATCTCAAAACCACGGGGAATAAATGAAACTCATAAACTAAATAAAAGCGTGAATGACTTCATCTTCTAATTATCAGCTAGTCAAGAAAGCAAAAACTTCATGGGTGCTACTACAATGTACCTTATCACTGATTGATTCTTTCAACCTCTTCAATGCTTCTGATTCCCCTCCTCTGAAAGGAATCCATTCCTTCAAACAAATTTTTATTTATCAGAAGTCCAAAAATGGAACAATCTTAGAGCAGTGATAAATTCTTACTTGTTCAATGTCTCCATAACCAAGGTCTTTGATAGTTGGAACTTCTGAAATCTCACAGCTTCCAACATCTCCGACTGGAGGAAGTGAGGAAATAGAGGTTAAAAGTGGGGATGATGCCCATGAAGGTTGTCCAGCGAGCTTTAGAAATGATTGGTAAGTCAGTGGGGGCTTTCCTCCGTTCTTTTTGGATATGAACCATTGCAACAGGGAAAAAGTAGCCAATATTAGTATGATAAAACAAATAAAACAGCTCCACATCAGTAAAAGAAATTATGTCAACGAACATGACAATACCACTTCTAACCTACCCTTTGTATGATATCTGCTGGATTGAAAAGTGTGTGACTGACAGGAGAAAAAACTTCAATCCCTGCTGCAGAGGCATATTCCTGTAAGAACATAGATGATTCAACCCTCCTATCAGCAGGGATAGGCTACTCAGGCACATACTTACAAGAACTATTTAGCACTCCATATACATGTACTTCGTATTCAATGTTCACACTTCACACAACATCCATTCATAGAGTTGACAATGGGTTTAATTCAGGTTGGCCGTTGCTAAGGTGGAGGAAATCGACCTTAGAACTTGAAATTTTGAAACGATAAAGGAACACTAAAAACCATTTTGAAATTTTGAAATGATAAAGGAACACTAAAAACCATTAAGATTCTAGAATTAACACAATGAAAAGAGAACTCTTAAAACTGTCAATGAAAATCAATGCATAAAGTGGCAAACTACCAAATATTTAATTTCAGTATGAACAGATCCTAGTGTTTTTCTTTTTTCTTTTTCGGGTGCATGAAAAGAGTGTAGAATATCGTTGAGAAATGCAATTTGTAATGTGCTAAGAAACAGCCGATTGCGATGATTTTAACAGCATTAAGAACGTAGATATAAAGAGAGTACAGTATAGTGCTTTAACTTCAATGTCTAAATCCTGAAAAAATGGACCAGTGTCATGCTCCGTTCCTCTTAGCTTTTCTATGAATGTTTGCAAGATGGCTTCTCAAGCTACTGATGTGTCAGCAAGTAGATGATGGTGCAGGACAGCAAATGAATATCATGCACCTCCTGAACGTAACTGCCTCATGATAAATGGTACAACAACATTTTTCTTGTACTAACATCAGCGTTACTGAACGGTGCAAGCAAAATGCTACTGTCCATTTTGGCAACCACCCTCCGACGAGGGGCGGAGCTCTAAGATTCAACAATAAGGGGCAAATAAAGAATTGCACGAAATGTAGGGGGCAAACATCTAAAAAGAAGAGGATAAATTTAAAATGATAAAATTAAAATTAAAATTAAAGAAGGCTAAAATGAATATTTTGAAAATTTCAGGAGGCAACTGCCCCCCTTCTCCCCCCGATGTCGCTCCACCCCTGTTCGGGCCATTCAGGAAACTCACTTGTTTTTCACTGTAACCAACTTATTGATCTTGATCACCAGGTTAAAAAACCCATATCACCAAATTTCATGAGAAAAAAGAACTAACAATAACGATAAAAATTAAATAAATAAAAGAGAAGAAAATAGTATTGTTACCTTAACTCTAATATCTAAAGCTTGATAATGTGGGTCAGTGTCATACTCAAAGCAAAGCTTTTTCACACCCCATTCTTTCAAGCACCGAATCAAAACCTGACCTGGCTCTCCTCTTAAGATCAGCAGCCTCGAACCCAGCTTCTTGAGACTCGTGTCGAGATCAACTAAACACTCTAGCAGGAAACGGATCCGGTTCAGTCCGGCGAGCCTTGACCCTGGAGAGAAGGCTTTTGGATCTGGCTCCATGTAATGCGGGTCAATCACAAAAACTGGATAAACAAAATCAGACCCTTTGGAAGCATATTCTAAGGCTGGGTTGTCGTGGATCCGAAGCCCCTTCCTGAACCACATGATGGAACCCGACCCGGATGCAGCCATTAGAGGGTTCTTCAAGTGCTGAGTAGGTTTAGACAAACAAAGTGATAGTTGCATTGCATTGCATCGCGAAATAGTCAGTGAGGGAGCTTTAAATTGAATTGGATGGCGCTGACTGGCTAACGAGCTCTTGGGGTATAGGATAGGGAGGGTAGAGGTGGATTTTGTGGAGGAGAGGGCTGATCTGCACCATGCACACTGCGTTTGGGGGGGAAGTTATGGTGAGCGGTGCATATAAGCTGACAGCACTAGTCAGCAGTTGTTAGCGAAAAGTGATGACAACAGCTTAGCTTACCTGGCGGTAGAAATGATTAATTAATTATAGTGGTGGCGTGTTGATATGGATATTAAAAGTTTTTTCAAAAAAATATTATTTTTTTATATGTTATTTTATTTAGATTTATTATTATTATTTTTTATTTAAAAATATCCTTTTCTATAATTAAATCTTCTAACCTCATCGTTATATAAAAAAACACTTAGACTATGTTTTGATATATTTAATATCAAGATTAAGTTAAAACATTTATAATTTTATAACTAAATATATAATAAATTAAAGTGAATGTAGTATAGTTTACTCTTTAGAATATTAAATTGGTGTGAGTTTTCTATTAAATTAGTAAGCTTTCTCTCTCTTTATATATAGAGGTTTTTTTATATTATATAAAATTTTAAACTACTTTCATCGATATAATTAATTAATTTTTTGATATTTAAAAGTTCAAATTATAACTTAACCATTAAATTTAAAAATGGTAATGTAAATAAAAATTGAATGAATTAGCTTTGGCAAATGAAGTAAATTAGAGTGAGTTTTTATATTTAAATTAGCATGATTGCAAGCAGCTAATTATAACCTAGTCCCTTTAATTTAAAATAAAAAAGCTAAGTAATTAATTACTATTGGTGCAAAAAACAATTAAGTAGTCTTTTCTACTATAATTGACCATCCTAAATTTAGTAATTATTGTCCTAAGAAATGCCCTTGTGTCCTCTCTCAAAATACCTACTGCCACAACGTGGACATGTTTTACAATTTTACATGCCTTGCCATCCACCTCATATTCTTTGACAACTGTTGTCAACCAATGGGTGAGCGGTTAATAAAGGCGCCACGTTCTGGTTTTGAAAGGCAGAGGCGAAAGGCGCGCTCTTTTCGTGGACAGTTTTTATCCAAGGAAACACACTGGCTCGCCCAGCCTCTTTTATATATATATATATAGTTTTAGGGAAGGGTTTTCAAGAGCATCCCCAATGAAAAGCTAAATTAATAAAATAATTTTTAAAATAATATAAATATAATTTTTTTTATTATGAGCATCCTAATAGTAAAAAAATTATTTAAAAAAACTATTTATATTTTAATATATTTCATGTTAAATTTATTTTTTTATAATTATATATATAATTTATATATTTTATATATAATATAATTTTGATGTTATTAATTATATAATTAATATGAGTAATTTTTAAAAATAATATAAAATTTAATGAAATAATATGAAAGTTAAAAGATATAATTTAAAATTAAACTTAAAATTTATTTATATGAATATTTTTAATTTTTAATTGTATATGTTACTGTTAAAAATTTAATTTTTTAAAAGTAAATTTAAACTTGAACTTTGAAAAAAAACTGTCAATATTTTAAATTTTTATTTTCAATTTTTTAAAATATATTTATGCTTTGAAAAAATGACCGCCACCATTTTAAATTTTAAATTTCAAATTTAAAAAGAAAAATAACCGCTAATATTCTAAGATTTTAAAATTTAAAAAAATAATTCAGCTATAAATATTCTCATATATCTTTTTTCTTATAATTCCATTGTTTTCTCTCCAATCAAAAATATATTTCATTAAAATTCATCATGAATCATTTTAATTTTAATTTTTATGATACTTTTGATTTTGATAATAACACTCCTATGTTCACTTTTCAAGTTGCTGCTGTTGTGGTTGCTGAAGAAGAATTGAATAATCAAGGGTGGAGAACGAGGTATCATGGCTCTATTATTGGTCATAATATTGTCAATCCTAATAAAAAGAAAGATCAGTTAAGGTTATATAATCATTATTTTGCTAAAAATTCTAAATTCACTAAAACTCAATTTCGAAGAAGATTTAAGATGAATTATCGTCTTTTTCTTTGAATCGCAAATACAGCGGAAGCTCATAATACATATTTCAAACAAAGAATAGATGCTCTTAGTGTTCTTGATTTATCTTGTCTTAACAAGGTAACTGCAACTGAAATAACTAAAAGATTAATGTCTTCTCCTAAATGCAGGAGTATCGAAGTAATAAATAACCCGGCAAGACTGAGGTCGAATCACAAGAAAGTTAATTGTACAAATTATAAATAACAATTATAAACAACAACAATAATAACAATAACAATGATAATAGTAGCAATAATAATATTAATAATAGTAGTAGTAGTAGTAGTAGTGATAGTAATACTAGTAGTAGTAGTAATAGTAATACTAGTAGTAGTAGTAATAACAATAACAATAATAAAGAAAAAAAAGTTTCATTGCACATCAATTCAACCATTTGTTTATCTCTAGGTGTTAACCCTTTATAGAAATATGAAACCAATCTCCATGTTTCAAAACCATTATGAGGGCAAGTAGTAAGCAAGTCTCGATACCTATCCTAACATTGGTAAAATGTTTCTCTTGGTTTTTGAGTGAAAGTGGTGATTTGTTTTTTAAAAGAGTTCGTTCTATAAGATGGGAAAAACTTCTTTAAAAACAGTTGTTGCATTTCATCTCAAGCATGAATGGATCCTGGTCTTAAATTTTGTAGCCATGTTTTAGCTTTATCTTGTAATGAAAAAGAAAAAAGCTTTAATCTAATGGTGCTCATGCTACAATTTGAATCATTATATGTGTTGTAGACCTCTTTAAATTTCCTTAAATGCAAGTATGGATTTTTCAATTTAAAGTCATGAAAAGAAGGTAAAAGTTGAATAATGTCCGGCTTAAAATTAAAATGAGATGCATCGGGAGGAAAAACTATGCGTGATGATGCACTTGCTCTTGTGGGATTCATGTGGTCTCTAAGTGCTCTAACACAATTATTCTCATTATTCTCATTATGAAGTCATTGATTATCTTCTTCGGCCATATTTTCTAAAAATGATATGGATACCCTACAAAGTCTACCACTTATGTATGTGACCACACTCTCATTCACATGTAGGAATAGAATAAAAGGAAAACAAAAATAAAAGAAGAAAAAAAAACAAAAGAAAAGAAACAAAGTTATATACAAGAAAAGTGAAAGGAGAAAATGAAATAAATATTATAATTTATACAAAACTTACCTCCCCGATAACGGCGCTAAAAACTTAACACGACTAAAATATTGATGTCTTCTTCCAAGTGTAGGAGTGTCAAAGTAATAAATAACCCCGACAATAATAGGGTCGAACCACAAGGAGGTTAATTGTACAAATTATAAACAACAATTATAAACAACAATAATAGTAACAATAATAACAACAATGATAATAGTAGCAATAATAATACTAATAATACTAGTAGTAGTAGTAGTAGTAGTAGTAGTAGTAATAATAACAATAATAAGAAGAAAAAGAAGAAAAGTTGATGAGAATTTTGAGATGAAAAATTAACGTAACGATTAAACAATGATAACAAATAATGTTAAGGTTAGAGGATTCACTAATGGTATGTCAAACAAGTATAGTATAAACTCATATTATTCAATTAGAAACCACACACAAAAGAGGTTCCAATCAAATTATAGATTGTTAACATGATTACATTAGTCATCTTATTCAATTAATGTTAATACTTGTAAATTTCATCAAGCATTCATGATTATAACTTATGTTAACAACAAATCAAGTTCCTTTCATAGCTCAGATGTCGGTTATACCATACAGTATGGGCTATGAAAGTGTCAAGCATTTGTTGTATCAAGTGTTATACAATATAAATCAAGATTAGTCATTTAACAAGCAAAGTATTAAAAAGTGAACAAGATAACAAATGCAAAACATGTTAGTATCGAACATTAAAGTCCATATTAAGTTTACATTATACTTATTCTTACACCATTAGTGTAACCCTTACACCATTAGTGTAACCCTTTCACCTTGATATAATAAACTTAGCTATACATAATGAAAGAAAGAAAAATAAATAAACAAAATATGAACATAAATAAGATAAAACTTAACTAAGTAAAGGAAAGGAAATGGAAGGCATAAACTTGTTATTGATAAAAGCAAAGCATAAACATTACAAAAAATACAAAGAGAGAAAGCAAGAGCATGATCTTGATCTAGAAACCAAGATGCCTAAATGCATGGCAAATGCCTCCTTTTATAGGCCAAAATTAAAAACTATTGATTTGATGACTAATTGATGAGTGGGTAACCAACTCTTAACTTGATGACAATCTTTATCTTCTCTTGTTTTCCCAAAACATCATTGATAATGTCAAAACTGGATCCACTTCAAAACATGAAAGTTATAGGAAATTGTCTCAGATTTTTTGCGTAAAAAAATCAGCTCATTTAGACTTCTAGAACTCTAGATATGGGCTAAATATTGAACAGTGTTTGAGCTGGAAGACAGATTCAGACTTCTTTATTGTTACTATAATTTGGACTTAAAAATGACCTTTTTAGATCTTGGGCTCCATATGAAAGTTGTAGGCCTATGTCTTATCTTTCCATCCATATAAAGTAAACCTAAATCTGAGTTCTACAGCTCCAAATATGACCCAATTACCAAACAGTGTTTCGGTTTGGATTGCACCATAGATCTTTTCTAAGTTTGGTCATCTATTTGTTCTTTCAATTTCAATTCTTAAATTCATCAATCAATCCTTTTATTTATGTGATAGGCCTACATTTAAAATAAACATTTACCATAAATTAAAGGTATCTTATATTATTATATATGTTATTATAAAACATGCTTTAGTTAAGGAGTTATTAATACTTCAAGTGCAAAATAATGACATAAAACCTTGATAAAAATACACTTTCAAGTATCAATCAGCAGCTCATAGAATACTTACATATGGTATTCCCGCAAATCTTACTGATAAATATCTTTAAATTGGAAAAAGCACTACGATAGAAAGTCTTAGAGCTTTCGTCAAGGCAATCGTTGAAGTTTTTTATGATTGGTATTTAAGGGCACCAAACGAGGCTGATATTTGTCGATTATTATCAATTGAAGAGCAACGTGGATTTTCTAGGGATGTTTGGGAGCATTAATTGTATGCATTGGAAATAAAAAAAATGTCCAATTGCATGGCATGAGATGTATACTAATCATTGTCGTGAACCAACTATAATTTTAGAGGCAATGACTTCACAAGATCTTTGGATATGGCATGCTTTTTTTGAAATGTCTTGATCATTAAATGATATTATGTTCTTGATCGGTCACCTATCTTTGTTGCACTCGTTGAAGGTCGTACTGCTCTTATCAATTATATAATTAATAGGCATGAATATACAGTGAGATACTATCTAGTAGATGGGATTTATCTTAATTGGTCAACTTTTGTTAAGATAATCCCAAGGCTATTAGGAGCAAAGAGAAAATATTTTGCAAGTAAGCAATAGTCTGCAAGAAAGGATATAGAGCGGGCATTTGGGGTGCTCCAATCTCGTTTTACAATTGTACGTGGACTTGTTCGATACTAGGATGAAGAAACACTTGCAAATATTATGAAAGCTTGTATAATAATGCATAATATGATTATTAAGGATGGAGGAGTAATGAACCTTGGATTTGACCATGAATATAAAGTCAATTCTTTTATATCAATGTCACATGGTGAAATACCAGAACTATATGATTTTTTTCAAATTCACAATCGAATCAGGGATACAGCAACTAACTCTCAACTACAAGAAGATTTGGTTGAACATTTATGGGAACAATATGGTAACGAGTAGAATCATTAGCTTTGAACTTTTTATGTCATCATAATTTTCACGTTTTTTATGTTTTTTTTTCATTATGGTTGTTATCTTTTAAGTTAATTAATTCTATTTATAATTGCTAAATGTTAGAAGAACTTCAAAAAAATATTATGAATTGATACCACTTTTATAATAATATATTTAAAATAACCAATAAATTTCTAAATATTTTAATTAAAAATAAATTACATTAAATAATAAATAAATCTAGTTAATTAAAAATTAAAACCCCTCTTTTGCATAATTTCTAACTTTCTATTTTGAAAATACATTGTAGAAATTGGATCCAAATTAGAAATATTCATTTTTATAATTTGTTATTCTTTCTCAATCCTGTTCAATTCTTGTTTCTCTTGACTTTGTTGAATCATCATAACTTGTTGCTCTAACATAATTTTTCTATTTTTGTTTCTTCTGATCCTCAATTTCAACTAGGGTATCCCTGAATTGTTGTAAGAGATTTGTTACAGTTGTCTCTCCAATTTTATCTTTTTCTTGTTTAAGTTTAAGTCATTCCTTTGCAGCCTTCCAACCAATTAGTCTATCGTGGTAAATTAACGATTCACTGTCTTCTTCTAAACTAATAAAATCAGGGGTAGACGGAGCTGATGAGGTCAAACTTGCATTACCATGACCTTTTTATTTCTTGTTTAACCTTTGATATTGACTTGCACGTTCAAATTGTTATTTGGATTCTTTTCTTAAGATAACCCAACAATGTTCTAGTTGAAATCGTTTGCCAACGTAAGAAGCATATATTTGTCGAATATCATTAATCTGGTCAGTAAAAAATTAGAGAAATTAAATAATGTTAAAATATATGTTAAACAATTTAACATGAAAATAAATATTAAAATTACCATTGATTCTTCAGTCATTCCACTTTGCTGACGATTTTCAATTTGAGTAACAAATCCAACAAATTTACCGACCTCTTTATTTATTTCTTGCCATTTATTTGAGATGCTTATTTGAGAACGATTATTCAAGTTTTCTCCATTCTCTACAAAGTAAGCATGTACTCAAGCCCATAACTGTTTTGTTTATTGTTCAACTCATGTCATTGGATCTTTGCTTGTATTTAGTCATGTAGAGACAAGTAAACAATCTTTCTCTGGTTAGAAGTTTCTACTTCTTTATGATTTTTTTTTGTTGTATGGACATTTAAATTTGAGTGTTTTAAATTATCAATTAATTTATTAGAATCAAATGATTGAGAGAGAATATCTTCTAATTTACTCATAAGAAAGTTGGTGAAACATCTTAGAAAATTTGAATCCATCTACATTAAAAAAAAACCCCAAGTTAAAACTTTATAAAAGAGTGTAAAAAAATGCACATTTAATGTCTAGCAATTTTGTAATTTATATACATATGAATTAATAATAAGCATTGCATCCTACTTGTTTTAACATTACAATTTGATTATTTTTTGGAACTAAGAGAGAATTGATATACTGGTTTAATTGCATTTTCAACAAGACAAAATATAATTAACCTCAAATTAAAATAAACAATCAAAAATAAATTTTAAATATATCACTCTATATTTTTATCAATATCAGCTACTATTATTACTTTCTCTTAATTTTGTCAAAGATGACAACATAAATAAAAAATTATTTTCCTTAACCCATATCAAAAATATAAAATAACAATCATCATAAATATCAAATTAACAACAAAAGATCTACAAAATCAAGAGATATTAAAAAGAAAATATAAAAAGTTTTTAAATAAACATACCTTTTAATTTCAACTAATTAACACAACTAATGTTATTAATTAACTAGAGAATAATTTATTCTTATTTTTTTAAATTTGAGAGAAGAGTGAGGCACAATACAAGATTAAAAAAAACACAAGTTTCTTTCGGCTATAAAAATAGTCGTTGGTAATGTTAATTTCATTTTAGCTATTCTACAGAAACCTATAGAAATAGCTCTTCCCAAATTGAATAGCCATTTTGGCTTCTCTTTTGCCTGCTATGTTAAAATAGTATAATAAAAAAACAAAAGTTAAAAGGACATGTTTTTAAATATGCCTCTCTGTTTGCCTCTTTGGTTGGATATGCTCTAAGAAATCATACAGACCTTCTTATTTTTTTGTTATATTATCTTGAATCATTATATTTTTTATTATTTTGTTTTTGTTTTGTTTTGTTTTGTTTATTTATTATTATTAGAATCCTAATTTAAACTCTATATTTTTTTATAAAACATTTTATGATTTGGTATGGATTGTTTTCTCATCAAAACTTTCATATTAACCTCTATATCTATAGGTCTTTCTCCATCTCTCTACTCTACCTAGAAGTCACAATTGAATTCCAGTATTACAATATAATCAATAAATTTAATTGCCATAATTTTCACATTTTTCTACTTAGAACAAAATAACAATGAAAAATCCAATTCATTTTCTTCTTCCACTCCAAATAAGTCTAAGAATTGTTTCTACCTTGAAAACTATAAATTTTTAATTTATTAGAGTCCCTTTCTACCTATAGCATTACAATATCTAAAATCACATAAATCATCTTCATGGCAAAACCAACCTACCCTTTTAACCCCATGAAATCTCTTATTTCTATGCTATCAAATCTAATCCCTCTAGCCCCAGGAAACTACATCCTCATTCTCATCACTTATTACATCAAAATCAATGTCAATAACTCTTTAGGTTTTATCTTTACTTTCAACTAGATTTGAGTTTGTTTTAGAAGCAATCAAATGGTTTAAGTTCTTAGCCAAATGGTTTTGGGTAGAGGGAGAAATGTTTCGGGTTGTGACAGAATTTGATAATCTTCTCTCACCTTGTTCCTCACTTACATTTTTTCTACCTATACACCTTATTTTTTTCTAACTTTATTTGGGTGTAAGAGGTATAAAAATGATAATTTTTTCTCCTTTTCTTATGGATCATATGAAGGCTCATCCATGAGAGTGGTGTATACAAGCTATATTGTGGTGGTTAAGTAGCAATTGGATTTTCTCTCTCTCTCTCTCTTTTCTCCCTTGCAAACATGCCAACCCAACCAAAATTAAGTGGAATCCAATATTTTATTTTTATTTCAATTATGAAACTTATTCTTTTGATTTCTTTTAATATTATTTTATTTTATTTTATTTTTCAATTTCATTCTTTAGTATTTTGTTTTATTATTTATATCAAATTTGATCATTATTATTTGATTACTATTTTTTAAAAAAAATTATTTTTAATTTCATACTTTATCATTTTATTTTTATATGAGTTTTGACNTGTTTTATTATTTATATCAATTTTGATCATTATTATTTGATTACTATTTTTTTAAAAAAATTATTTTTAATTTCATACTTTATCATTTTATTTTTATATGAGTTTTGACCCTTATTCTTTAATTATTTTTTTCCCTTTGTTCCTTTTTTGAAATTTATTTATTTTTAACCTTTATTTTTTAATATTTGATTTGCATAGAATTGCGCCTTTTTTTTTTGTTATTGCAATGATCTTGATCTGATAACCCTATCACAAGTATAAAATTCTAACTTGGATTGATATCAATCCTTTTCATGTATTTTTTTTATCGATTTTATTTTTCAATTCCATCATTCAATATTAGGTTTATTAAAGATTAAACATCTTTATTCTTTAATTTTTTTCATGATAATATTTTAATCTCATAATTTAGGTCACATATTTGTCATGCTAGCTTGTATTGATGATAGGCTTTTACATTAATTATATATCAAATTTATTCTTTATTCTTTTAATTTTTAGCTTTCAACATTAAATTATTAAAGATAAACTTTGTTATTTTTTAGATATAGTGATCCCCGTCTCATGACTCAGGTCATGAGTAAAAGATATAAACCTTAAGTTAACATTAATTTTTTTTTTAATTTTTTTAACACCTTTTTTCTTTATTAATTTTTGTTTTTGATTTTAAATTTATTAAATATTAAATTATTTTTTATATATATTTTTTATAAAAAAATTTCAATCTTACAATCTACATTACAAATTCATCACACTAACTCATATTAGATCAGAATTTTTATTTTGCAATCTCTCATTCTTCTATTATATTAACTCAAGTTATAATTTATTTATTTTTACTTTTAAAATACCAAAACATCGCTCTAATATTGTTTTTTAGATTACAATCAGCAAAGCATATGCTAGTAAGGGTCTCAAACAGAAAAATCCTTGGAGTAATTAAAGTAATATAATCTATGATTTTTAAAGCATCAATATTGTCATTAATTGTTTTTATTTCTTCCACTAGTCTAGACTAATGATCCGTGATACACGTAACGACAAACCACATTGCATTAAGCACTTGCATCGCATAATTTATGATATTAGCTCTTTTGTTCGCACGTCACCACCACCTTTTCCTGTGACGACGTGAAAAAGAGCGCGCGCGCCCTTCTAATCAAGAGAAAGCAAAAAGCCCGAAATTTGAACCCCCAACTCCAACAACCCTCCACGTGTCCAATCTTATCCACCGCTCCCCGCCTTTTAATCCTCTACAACCCTCCACGTCCACCCCAAATCATACACGCTTTAAGAATCGTACCATAGCCATCAAAACGATACCGTACATGTCCTTGAAGCCATTAGGGTCACAATAATACGTACATTTAACCGCAGGTGATCACCAGCGACCACCTTCAAATTTTATCCAAACCTGCTTCACGCTCCATTCTTCTCGCTTCAACGCAACACTTTCTCTATCTCTAAAACTCTCAGTTCTTTCTTCACTTTCTCTCTCCAGAACAATATCAGAAACTTGGATTAATTTCTTCTCATCATGGCTTCCACACTCGCTTTCGCTTGCTCTCTCCCAGCACCTGTCCGAGCATCATCCGGATCCTCCAGGAAACCCGAACCGTATGGCAAGAAGTCCGGTTCTTCAACCTGGTGGGCCGCGCTCTTTGGCTGGTCCTCCTCTCCGGATTACATCAACAGCGGCAGTGCTGGTGGCAGCACAAGCGATGATATACCCTATAAGGAATCCGGGGTGTCGGGTTCGGATCAGGAAACAGGTCGCCCCAGATCGAGGTTCGCCCTTGGGTCGTTCACTGAAGAGAAAGCGAAGCGGCTTAGAAGGAAGACAGTGGAGGGCATTACGTTTCACGATATGATGTATCACTCAGCGATCGCGTCTCGTTTGGCTTCAGATGGATCGGGTCAGCCCGAGAAGTAATCCGGACCTCCAGGTGTAGGGCAAATCTGGGAAGCCCCACGTTTTTATTGTGGGGCCCGCAATATATACCTAGAATGGGTGTTTTGTTTTTTTCTTATTCTAGATGAGGAACAGTATCTTGGTTGTACTTGTGTCGGACCGTTGAATCGTTTGTGAATCTGATGCTTTGGCTCTAATGGATGTGTCCACTAGGCATGATAAAATGTTGTTAGATCCTGGCCATTGATAACAGGGGAAGCAAACTCTTTTTTTTTTTTTTTTATTTATATGGGTGTTCGAGCCAGTTTACGCGTACCACGAATAATCCTCACGGTCCACTGAATACCCTACAAATCCAGTAGGTATGTAAGGCACCGCGGGGGTGACAGGCGTGCACGTCAGGACTCGAATCCAGGTGTAGTAGAAGAAGACNGACAAGTCCCTTTCACCGCTAGGCCAAGCCCCAGAATGCAGGGAAAGCAAACTCTTGATATGCCACGTTGAAGAATTTATGTGTGATGTGTTGTCTGTGGATCGTGCATCGTGTGCTCATTTAAGCACGTGTGACCTTTTGTTTTGTTTTCTTATAAGAAGCACAAAATATCAAGGGCTAGGCTTACAGTGATGTTTTGGCCTTCATGAGAAATCAATGAGCATGTCTTTTTTTAAAGAAAGATTTTTCTATATTTTAAATTAATAATATTTTGGTATGTTTGCATTGTTATAAGATGTATAATAAAAAAAATATTATTTTTAATATAAAAAATATTTTAAAAAATAACTGTAATTATAATATTAAATAAGTTTATAATCTTTGGATACAGTGGTATCACAAATAACTATATGTTTTTCTTTTTATTTTTCACAATTAAATTATTAAAATTATTGTTTAAGGCAATTATGTCTTTTTAATTTTATTTGTATAGTAAAAAAAATTTATGTGTTTTAATAAATTTTTTATTAAGAGGTTATTTTGTCTTTTAACTTTTTTTTTGTTATGGGTGTTATAATGAATAATTTTATCTTTTAATAAATAAAAATATTAAAAATAAAATTGTTGACATGTATAAAGAGATTTTGCATGTTTAATTACAAGCTTTTTTGATGTGGTTAGGTTTATTTTAGCCAACCATTCTTTTTAAGTCGACACATGATATGTTTTAAGTTTAGAGTTTGCATTGATAGATTTTTTTTTATTCTCTATTTTTTTCTTGATTTCTCATATTTGGCATTTCAAAGTTTCAAACTAGCATTTGAATTTTTTTTATATCTTTTATCCATGTTTATTTAATTAGTATTTTTTATTTAAAATAATTTATAGAATTATATTTTTTTTCAATTTTATTCTTATTTAATTTTTTCTATAAAATCTATATTTTTTAATTTTTATTTATTTATTTTAGATAATTTTTTTAATTGAAATTGTTTATGAAATTCCATCCTCCAATTTTATATTCTATATGATTTCTCATTTTTACAATTCCTTTAACAGCACATTTTTTATATTTATTCTTATGATTTTATTATTTAATATCAAATACATCAGGAATTGTTATTCTTGATTGAAGTAAGAGTTGGAATGATTAACTTATGTTTAAAAGATTTATACAAGTTTTTATGGGTTTTTTTTAAGTTAATATTTTTTTAATTTTATTGTTTAATATTTATTTATTTTTTAGTTTTGTCACACATGTACGGTGAAAAAATCCACTCTCAAATCCTAGATGTTGTTGGTATCCTGGAAAAGTTGGAAAAAATAAGGAGATAAAAAATTCTTATTTTTTATATGTGGGAAGCAGGAATGAAAGTCACCTTCTTTTTTATACGTGGAAAATAAAAATGAGAGTTATCATCTAGTATTTTAATTACTTAAAATTCTAATTGGTTTTAGAGATCGGGTATGGGGACTGATTGCGTAAATAAAAGATATTAATACTTTAAACACGTCCTACTTATAGTAGTTTGTATTGTTTATTTGTTTAATATGTATTAAAATATTGTTATGATTTTTAATTATTTATCTATCTACGGTTTAAGAAAAGTTCTTGATAAGAAGATTATTATCTTATTGAAAAACATGTAACCATTCTATGTTAACTATATATATATATATAATGTTAATATCGAGAGTACGTCTTATATATAAGCTCGTAATCTTTAATATTAAAAAAAATATTCTTTTTGAAATTTTGGTTAATTCTCATGACTTTAATAAATTGGTTATTAAAGTTAAAATACATGACAATATATATTTTTGAATTTTTGTTGTATGAAAGATAATATGATTTTTTTTTCTTTGAGATACTTAGCCGTATACATGAAAATAAAAAAATATTTTTTTTTCTGATAATTTGATAAAAATTAGATATTTTAATATTAAATTTCTATTTTTATAATATAAAAATATAAACTAATATTAAGTAAAATTCTATAGAAAAATTATACATCTTTTAAATTTTTTTTTTAAAACTAAACCTAGATTAACCTATATAACTGAGCTGGACCCAGCCAGCCTGTGTGGTTGGGCTGGCCCTAACCACTCCAGCCTGGTCACTGGCCGAAAGCCAGTGACCTAACTGATTCACGCATGCTAAAATTTTTTACACATGCATGCATGGAACAACATGAAGGTAATTCACTGAGTCATGCATATATAAAATTTTACGCATGCATGCATGAAATAGTGTGAAGATAATTAAATTACTGCACGCTGTTCAAGCTCATTTTTACAGATAGCAAAAACGAAAGCAAGCCCTTGGCTGCTAACAAAGTGCAGAATAATGATTTTTTAGCTTTTTTTTTTTATGGACTAACATATGTCATTTTTATTGCAAGGACATGAAAAGGGAAGTGAACATACATGGTTATGGAAAGATGAAGACGGTGGTGCTGTGTTCTCTGCTTTGCCGTTCGGTCTTTCTCTCCCTTACACTCCTCCTCTTTCTGTTTTTTCCTCTTTTACACTCTACTCTCTTTGTTCTGTCTCTTTTCACCTCCTTCCCTTCCAAAACTTTCCCGGCACTCTGTTTTCTCTACTCCTTTATTGTTCTCTCTTTTTCTCCTTTGTACTCCTCTTCTTTCTCTTTCTCCCTCTATTCCTAGTTCGGTCCCTCCTCTAGCTTTTATAGCTAGAGGATGCATGCGTTATTATAGAAACATAGTAATGGCCAGCGTGCGTCATGGTGACGAGGGGTATCAGTTGTCAAACGTGGGAATAAGTGAAGCAATTTGCGGCTTTTGTTGCTCAAACGGTTCCTCTGTCTGCTGAAATGGCTCCTAAGAAGATAATGAATAGTCCCTCTAAAACAACACTGTTTTTCTATTCAAAATGTATATTTTTTATTTGATCATTGAAATTTTTTATTTTTATAATCAAGCCCCCAAATAAATTATAATTGGATTTTTTAATTTTAAAATCATTTGAGTTGGTTCTGGATTCATGTGATTGACTCTTAATTGATTAATAAATTTTTATTTTTTTTAATTTAGCCCTTGACTTGATCATTTTCAATCCCTTTATTTATATGCCTTTCTGAATTAGTTCTTGGTTTCAAATTTTTTAATTTAAGTCCCTAAATGACCTTTAAACTATAATAATTATGCAATTAAACTATTGATTTGATCAAATCAACTCTTAACAATTATAATTCAACTCTAAAACTTTAATTTCTTCTAATAGAAGCCTAAATTCAATTAATTTCTTTAATTTTTCTTATATTTAAACCCTGCATAAATTCAATTAAAACCTTAGATAAAATTTAATTGAGTCCATAAACATATGATTTTGATTTGTTTTTCAATTTGAGTTTTCTTTGTCAACAATATTTTTATTAGTTAATAATATACTGTTAAATTTTAATTTTTATATTTTTGAACCTCCTCAACCAATTTCTAGCTATTTTATGGGCATTTCAACATCCTTTTCTCGCTTACATTACTTTTTTTAGATTTCTTCTGAATATATATATATATAAATAAATATATATAATTTTTTATTTTTTTATGTGGGAACCCAAAAATGGAAAATAACAATTTTCATTCTCCTTTAATTTTTTATTTGTCACATTTTGTTCTTATTCTTTTAATCATTATTAGTTTTGTTTGAGATGATTTTTATAATTGAAGTTTTTTTACAATGTCATCCTCTTTTAATTTTTTTCCTATGTGTTTTGGTCCTGATTTTTTCTTGTTGCAATTTTTTTTGCTTTGGAATTTTTTTTAATTGAGATTTGTTTTATGATTTTATGATCTAACATTAAATTATTTGGAATTGAGCTTATTTATTGAGCGTAGGTCTATAATTTTATGGGTTGTGAATTTAGATAATTAATCCTGATATACAAGATTCACGTGTGTTTCCTTATTTTTATTTTTTTTATTTTTAAGCTAATGTTTTCTTAGTGTTATCTTTTAGTATTTAAGTTTTATCCTTCAACATTTAAGGTCAGTTGAGATCCAATCAAGGTTTAACCAGGAGAAGAATAAGGGAAGAAAAAAGAAAGAGGTTAATTGTCTAACTAGGTTAACTCATTAGGTCATATTCATTGTCTGGGTTGTTGATTTAACAAGTTAGCTAAGATGAATATAACATGTCATAATCTTTTAATTTTGATCTTTAATTAGATTTCTTTTGCAATTTAATCATTTAGTAGTATATTATTTCACATTTGAGCTAGAGTTTGGTAGGGGTTAAAATGAAAAGGGTGTTATTTTGTTCATTAAAATCTTCAAGATAATTTTTTTTAGCAAGTTTGTAAATAACATCGACATTAAATGATTTAAAGTTGACTTTAGGTTTCTAAAGAAGAGCTAAATACAAGGAGTTTTATTGTCCCTTCACTTAATTTAGAATTTAATTCTTTCAATTGAAAATATATTATTAAGCTAAATATATCATAATGATAATATTGATAAACTATCACTAATCTTTGTTACTGACATTAACGACTAGTAGCTTTTTTATACGAAGCATTCATATGTGATATGATAATTTTATATTGTGTGCAAACATATGTAAGGTGAGGATCAAATCTAGCATCTTTTAAAGTTTGAAATAATGCTTTAATAGTTGATACAAGATCCATTGCTTTTAAGATGTCAAGAGATTTTTGCCGCAAAGCTCGATAAAGTAAATCAGCAATCCCCATTATTTTATGCATCAAATATAAAATGAATATAAATTCAAAAGATCCCATCACAATCAAACAACTACTAGCTTTTCCAAGTATATAGTTAGAAGATCCTTATTGAACCATACTTTTAAGCACAATAATAGTTGCACTATAAATATCTATTAAGCTGTAAATATAATCAAAATGAGAACTCTATCGAGTAGTTTCATCTCGATGTAAATTACTGATTTGATTAGTCCTTCTATTAGTCTTATGTTCTCCAGTAGCTACTATATGTGCAATTTCTATAGCCTGAGCATAATATAGCTTGGTATGAAGTTTAGAAGAAGCACAAATAAGATTGGTAATGATTGTAAATTTTAAGAAAAATAATCAAATAAAAATCTTATTTCTAGCTGTTGCAACTAATGTCAGCTGTAGTTAATAAGTAAAGTAATGTACATAATATGCATAAAGGCAATCTTTAAGAAATAGAGCTTGTAGTTCGTTTCATGCGTCAGACATATTGCTAGCATCATCATACCATTGACCTCGTATATTAAGAATATACAAATTATATTTACCAAGCACATGACAAATTTCTTTTTTGAGTGTTAAAGAAGTAGTATTTGAATCATGCACAATACTAAAAAAAGCTCTTGTAAAAAACCCTAAATATCAACAAATCTCAAAACAATAGCTATTTGTTCTTTATTTGATGCATCTTTAACTTCGTCAATCAAATTATAAAACTTTGCATCTCTAACTTCTTCACAAATCTTTTTGCTAACTTTTTTCTCGAGAATATACGAAGTCTCTTTTTAAATAGTTGATGATATATACTTTATATTTTTCAGAGCTTTTTCTAAGACAACATCATCAATGTCAACATTCAATTTTCCTATAAGTCTTATCATATCCATAAAATTACCTCAATTATTAGATTTTAAAGATTTATTATGACCTCTAAATACACATGCTTGTAAGCTAAGTCATCAAACATTTTCAATTGTTGTTGTAAATCGCAATTGATTTTTCTGAACTTCTTTAACAATTTTTCATTCAACACTTTATCAATGTCTACTTATTTTCATTAATTTTTCAGCATGTTTTACAACATTATTATGTGGTGAAGTGAGACTTCCCTCATGCATAAAAAATGCACATCTAACTCCATCATTAACTCTCTTTCAATTTTTAAAGCCTTCAGTGGTGAATGTGGAATGACAAGACAATTTGTTTTCAAAGATAAAGCATGAAAAATAAAATAGTGCATCCTTTGATGGAGAGTACTCTAATTAAGAAAATTTTTCAAACTAAGACTATTGAAATAGATTATATTGTCTTCTTGATTCAGTCCTTAGATATATTACTAACTTATTGATATGGATCCATTTTAATATAAGCTCTTCTAATTTCATCTTGTTGATTAATATGATGTTGCCAAAATAAAATTTGTATACTAAGATCTTGTTTAAGAATATTAACATCAATTTCAACTTTTGAGATTTGAAAAGAGGCTGGTCATTACGATTTAAGATATCAACATTGGATGGAGAATGTCCTTTATTGGTTGATGTTTGTTCACTTGGTTTAAAGAATAACAACATAGTTTCCTTTCTTGCTTCTTGAATTTTTCATTATAATTTATAACCTATTCAAGGACAGGAGATTAGAAAAGTTAGAAAGAAATACTAATGCCATAATAAGATATTCATGAAATACAGACTATACAAGGATAAAATGATGGTGGAGACTATAAAGAGATTTGAGGAATTTAACTTTAAAGCAACTAGTAAATTATTAGTTCTAGTCATTAGCATTCATCCATTTACTCCACCAACAATTTTAATCTTTTTTTTTTTTATCAAATCATCTCCAATTCTAGTCCTCATTTCCACCTCGTAACAACTTCAACTATCTTTACAACAATAGAAGCATTCAACATTGGCTTATTTAGCCCACCAGCCATAACACGGTCATAACCTTATATGACTTGCTTTAAACTCAACACTAGTCCATTTTGATATTTTTACATTTGATAGAATGTCTAATTATCGAGTTTTAATAATGGAGGGAGCTGTATAGTTCTTTTTTCTTTTTCTTTTTTTTTCTAATTATTATTGTTTAAAAGTGAGATGATTATTGGGTTAATATTTTGTATGTACAAAAACTAATTTATTTGATCAGATTAAATTTGATAATTATGTTTTTTATATAGCATGAAATTTAAAAGAAGCTTTTAACTTTTTGACTTTCAAATAACTTTTTAAAGTCAAAATACCTTTTAAATTTTTTTCAAATTCTTTTATTTTTCTTGGCTTTAGAAACAAGAGCCCTAGAAACTAAACAAAAACAAACAAAAAAAAACTCAGAGTTACTTAATGGACTTTAAGTTAATTTTTTTATTTTGAAAAATAAATTAACAAACTATATTGAGAAATCTATTTTCATAAACCACACCTTAAAATTAATTATATTACTTAATGAATGAGGAATATACTTGCTTGTCAATAAGATTAATTTTTGGACGCATGGATGCCTACAAATGTATTGATGGGAATACATTTAGGAAATTAAATTGAGACCCATTAGAACACTTAAAAAATTAAACTTATACAAATTATTAATTGCTGCACTAAAAAAAATATGAAATATTGAATTTAAAATGAAAAGTTAAGCCTCCTCAACCCCTCTGCCCTTAATTTCTAGTATTAGGACAAGGACCATGTCCAAGAGGTCTAGACCCCAAACCATCGAAAGTAGCAAACCCTGTATCCGTGTATGAATACGATGAATGAAGTACAAAGATTTTCCCTGAAAATCATCTTGATTCGGTTAAAACTTTATAAATTCTTGTTTTAAATTATTTAAGTCTAAAACAACATCACTAAAAAGAATATTAGAATATCACCTCGTAAAGGTGACAGTTTCAGTTTTAATCGTGATATTACAATTCCCCTGCCTTGTAAATTCTGGGACTATTTAAGCTTTGATTGTAACTGGTTGAGGCCTTACAGGACAAGAAAAAAAAAAAAACACACAGAAGAACTGAAAGTACTTGTGATTAAGCTAAAGTACTTGTGATTAAACTGAACTAGAGGAAAAGGAAGCTGAAGCAAGGAAATACCCAAAGAAAGGTACCTGGATTCGAAGGGCTGGACATGAATTTGTTCACAATCATGGGCTTAATGTTTTGTATTTGTCAGCATCTTATTCTTTGGAGGCTGAGGTACCAAGAAGAACAAGGACGGCAGAGGAGGCATCCCTTGAATACAATAACTATTAAAACGCATTCATTTATCGTCAAAGAAAGTGGAAAACAAAAACTATATACAGTCAGATTCTACTGTCTTCATTTGAAAAATACCACAATCAAACCAGGTCAAAGGAAGAATCCTGAACCATCAACCATTCTTTGTTTGTATAATTTGTCGATGAATGAATTGTTTCACTACTTCAATCTTTTTTATAAATTCACAGCAATGCAGAAACATACCACAAGCCTAGCCTGTGACATGGCATTTAGCTGTTAGTTGAAAATTAGTTTCTCTGACTAATCATTTGAACCTCAACAACGAAAAACAAATTGTTGATCTACAGAGCCCAATCCAATTGAGTGGTTATACTACACTTTTAAATAATGAGAATTCATGAAAATTATATTTATATTTTATTTATTATTTATAAAGTGATAAAACTAGATGATTAATATTAAATTAATCATATTTTTTTTATTTAAATTTTTATTTGAGTATTTGTTTTTATTTAATATATATTATATCAATATGGAGATATAAATATAATATTGGATTTAAAAAAATATAAATGTTCTTTATATAGATATATAGGATGAATTTAGAATGAGATTTGATAATATCAATATTCAATCTAAAAGTAATTATCTAAAAAAAAAACTGACCTGTTCATATCCGTTCGGTTTAATATGTATGCAATTTAAGTTAAATTGTCAATATATATTTTCAGTATTTATGTGAATTTATATTTGAGTATTTATTTTTATTCAATATATATTATATTAATATTGAGTATATATAGGATGGATTTTAAGTAAGATTTGATAATATCCATATTCAATCTAAGGTAATTATTAAAAAAAAAACCGATCTGTTCAAATTATTCGGTTCAATATATATGAAATTTAAGTTCAATTGTCATCCTTGGGCCGGCAACATCTCCAAATAAGGCTCGCAAAGATTCCCAATCTTAAGATTTGGGATGAGAAAATAGCCATGCTTGCTATATTTAACATCAAGATTCATCATAGTATGGGTAAAGGAGATGTTTCAACCACATTTAAAAAACAACAATAAAATAAATTAAGGTTTCATTATACACACAAATTCATTATATTGTGAAAACGTGTAATAATAATTTCAACCTTATAAAAAAATAATATTAGATAAGACAACCTTTTCAAAAGATATATTAATAATTATTAAATTAATCGGGAATAATTTGACAGTTTCATACTCTTAAAAGCAGAATAAAATAATAAAATTACTTTAAAAAAAAATTTATTTAATTATTATTTAAGAGGATTGTTTGAATTTTTACTTTTTAAAAGTAAAGTAAAATATCAAATTACCTTTAAAAACAATTTTTTAAAGGTTTTTTTTATTTCCTAATTTTTTTGGTATAATTAAATAGAATATTTTAATAAATATAAAATATACTTCCATGAACAAAATAAAATCAACGCGATGCATGCATGAGAGTCATATTCAACTCCTGCAAGAACCGTAAAATGCCCCCCCCCCCCAGCCCAATCGCCATGCATTCCTTCACCGCCTGCACATGCCACTGACCAATAAGTTAATCTACGATTGCCGACCAAAAAGGAGCCAAACCATACTGGAAAGTATCGAGAGAGTTGGGCGTGTCAGGAAATTGCATGCATACTCATTCAAAATGCTTCGGAGCACATGGGTTTTATGAGATAAGATCTGAATGATCTTCTTTTCTAATCCATATGATTTGTCATTCACATATATTTCTGCTTGCCAACGCATTAATATATTCTTTGGGCAAGGTTATTTTTGTCGATAGATGCATCATTTAGATCTTGGTCACACCAGTCAGCTTTCCACACAGACAGCACAACATTATCAAAACCATGTGCTTCTCCCACATTAAATCGTCACTTGCTTCAGTCTTATTTGGCTCAATGAGAGATTGGATTGCATAGTGAGAGAGTCTTTCGTCAACCCCCAATTCCTACCTCCCTAATTTCTTCTTAGATATGCACCTAAGAATCTTCAAGCGCAGCTGGAATATTGTTTCCTTGGCAACAAATTCAGATGTTCTTCTCTGAGAAAGTTCAAATACGTACTGATCGGCATATTTACGTTAGTGATATTAATTCTAAATGGCAACTTGATTATACAATAAAATTGCTATAACTATTTTGAGAATGTTATTTATTAATATTATTGATTTTCTTTGTGATTAAATCTCAAGTAACTAGTCTAGAAATAATGTTTGCATGTTTGATAATAAGTTAATTTTTTTATTCTAATAATTTGATATATTTTTTGTAATTAAGATTATTGGTAGCTTATACAAAGTGTTTAGCAGACTAATATGATTGATAGTTGATATCTGCATAATGTTTTATTTGATAAATGTACGGGGTGAATTTTTAAATGTATTTTTTTAGAGAAAGAAAATACAATAATATTTTTTAAAGAGAAATTCTAAATATATATATAAAAATATTGACAATAAAAAGATTCTAAACCTTTTATTTTGATGATTTATAAAGTATTTATAATTTGTGAACTTTATTATTTTGCTGGAATATTGAGAATTCTTTCTATCTTTTTAAATAAATTTTATATTTTAAGTTATGTTTCACTCAATTTGTCCATCCGAAAAATAAATATATGATATATTATAAGAGGTTTTAATATACCAAATAATATTAATAAAATATAAATTCAGATATTATATTTAAATCAATAAATATAATAGATCTTATCAAACATTAAACCTAGACAAACAAAAAACATTCAACCATACCTGGATTGATGATTAAACTGGGGAAGGAATTAATATCCTCAGACCGACAACAGAACAACAATCCAATAATACCATGTGGCTTTCATTACCTTGTGTCTTGACCTCCACCAGAAGACTACCATATCTTAAAAATCTCAACCTCTAATATAGCGATCCAAGAGTTTAATATTGAGTTCCTAACCCAAAAAATTCGATCCTTGTGTTATAAACATGATGTTCTGTGGAGAAGAAACGTGAGATTGTACGCAGCAGATACCAATTTATATAGTGGAACCATATTTTTTTTTTAAAATTTTAATTTATGTTCTGAAATTCTATATGTAATTCCGTAAAAAAAGTGTTTATTTAAAGCTATTGTATTTGGATATATAACTTTGTATTTATTTATTTATTTATAAAAATAATTATTAACACTAAATGCTGACGAGAATGATGAATATTTAAAATAAAATAAAAAAGTCTCTATATATATATATATATTTTGAAACACAAGGGTGTGTGTATAAAACTAATCCATCATGATTATTACTTTATCTTCAACGAAGATGACCACCGAATAGTTTTGTAATTTTCTGTGCCTGGCGATGTATGGGTAGCTGTCGATAGCTGTAGTGGCATTCGTGTAGTTTTGATCAAGTCCGGTGTCTTTCTCGTGGACGGAAACAAATAAAACCCGATGCACACCTTCAGTGACCTCCATGCCAAGCATTCCCAGGCATCTCCTCCATCTCCTCCCCCTCCCCTTTATCTGTACATCAACCACAATGTACAGAGCCACCGTGCTATTAGTGACCCTTTGCATCACCTCGCAGGTTGCATCGTCAGTCACCGATGGTAAGTCCTCCGATTACTTTTTCGTATAGGCACAAATATTTGCTTGCTAGCCACCAAACACTAATTGATTCGCAAGTAATTTTATAATTATGAGTAATTTGATTAATTAGCAGTCCACCTCTTGCCCAAATCTTGTTTGCTAGATCTTTTATGCAAAACTCCCCAGATTAACATGTATAAAAATCTTGTTTGCTTATGTTAGTACGCTGATCAACTAGTTGGTAGCATTATATGCCAGGAACACAGTTAAAATCATGTTTTTTTTCTTAAAAATAATTATTTATGTTTTTTGCATTATTTTTACATGTTGATGTAAATTTTTTTTTTAAATAAAAAACAATTATTATCATCCTTCCAAATATTCTTTTAATTATGTATATTCCAAATCCACTGTAGCTGTAAAATTCTTATTAAAGAATTTATTTTCTATTTAGAACCTTTATCATACACATTATATCTTTTAAAATAATATATAATATAGGAGGTAACTGAAAAAAGAAGAAAAAAAAGAACATATTTTTAACCAAACATCTGCTGTCATTTCTTTTTTGCTTATGGGTTTAAAAATACATCGTAATCACATGGCACATGACAGATGAATTATGGCTACCACACATCGAAGAACTTGAAACTAACTAATGGCCATTAATTTCAGGTTTGTTGCCTAATGGAGACTTCGAGCAGGGCCCTAAGCCATCAGAAATGAAAGGAACAGTGGTGACAGCTAAGAGCGCAATTCCAAACTGGGAAATTTCTGGCTTCATCGAGTACATAAAATCAGGGCATAAGCAAGGTGACATGGTGCTGGTAGTACCCGCTGGAGCCTACGCAGTTCGATTAGGGAATGAAGCATCGATTAAACAAAGAGTGAAAGTCACTCAAGGCCTCTTCTACTCGTTAACTTTCAATGTGGCTCGCACTTGTGCCCAGGAGGAGACATTAAACGTCTCTGTTTCACCAAATTCGGAACCAAGAGATTGGGGAATCTTGCCCATGCAAACAATGTATAGTAGCAATGGATGGGATGCTTATGCGTGGGCCTTCCAAGCTGATGGGCCTGAAGTTAAGATCTCCATCCATAACCCAGGTGTAGAGGAAGATGCTGCTTGCGGCCCACTTATTGATTCTGTCGCGTTAAAGCTTTTGTCCAATCCTAAACGTCCTAAAGGTAATAATACTAATGCTTATGATTTTTCTAAGAAGAAAAGTCCAATTTGGTTTGGTTGATCACGCTGATTCCTTGTTTTGCAGACAACTTGTTAAAGAATGGAAATTTTGAAGAGGGTCCTTACGTGTTTCCTAGCACAGACTGGGGTGTCCTTGTCCCTCCCAACATTGAAGATGACCATTGCCCTTTACCTGGATGGATGGTTGACTCGCTCAAGGCAGTAAAATATATAGATAGCGACCACTTTACAGTCCCAGAAGGAAAGAGAGCCGTTGAACTTGTGGCAGGAAAAGAAAGTTCTATCTCACAAGTTGTAAAAACCACAATCAGTAAGATATATGCCCTCACATTCAGTGTTGGGGACACTAGCAACTCATGCGTGGGATCAATGGTAGTAGAGGTGTATGCTGGTAAGGATAAGACTCAAGTTCCTTATGAATCTAATGGCAAAGGAGGGTTCAAGCACGCCAAGTTCGTGTTCAAGGCCATATCGAACCACACAAGAATTACTTTCCTTAGCTCATTTTACTCCATGAAAAGTGACAACTCTGGTTCTCTATGTGGTCCAGTATTAGATGATGTAAAGCTGGTTAGTGTTCGAAATCCAAGGCGTCATCTTGCATAATGTGCTAGTTGCATTGCTTGTGCAACTACATTGTTCAATCTTCATCCATTTAGATGATCATCATATATCTTTATATGCTATAAGGTTTCCTGAGATGGAAGCACGAGGGGCTTGAAATGAGTTTAATTATGATGTTCCTTCTATGTACCAAGTATCTATGTTTTTTCTGCAGCTCAATATATATGATAGAAGCTGGTTCCTCGAAATGAGTTTAATTAAAATGTTTCTTTTATGAGAGAATCATGAATGGCGTTGGAAGAGCTACTGTGATGATATCGCTTTCTGCCAATGTGCCACTATGATGACTGGTGACTGTCATTCGAGAGTTTTTGTTTTTTCCAGGTGTGATAGTCATAAACCATGCAATCTGTACACAATGCAATCTGTACACAGAGAGGAAACACCAAGGTAATGTTTCTCTTGCACAATATGTCATAAGGTATTGTTTTGATTAGTGAAATGGAGCTTAAACCTCATGCGATAGTAATGGGGGATGCGTGTCTTATATGCGCCTTTTTCATTGTCGTGGAGCCGTGGCTCCCATAACCAATTGAAAGCCCCTTGTATGAATCATAAATTTTTTTTTTAGCTTCTACATTTTTCCTTTATATAAAATAAGGGTGTTTAAAAAAACCGATCAACCAATTAAATTAAAAAAACCAAGAAAAAAATAACTAAAAATACCGAACCGATAGAAAAAATCGAATAAACCGATTAAAAAATAAAAAAAGTCACCCGGTCTGGTTCGGTTCTAGTTAAAAAAACTTAAACTGATTAAACCGGACTAAACCGAACCAGTTTAATTAAATCTAAAAAAGAGATATAAAAAGAAACATTCTAAACCTAAATACCTTAACCCTACCTTTTTAGCCCCCATATGTTTACCTTTTCTCTTTTTCCGGTCACCACACCTTCTTCCCCCCCGCTTCATATACTTTTACATTTTGTTAATGAGCTCCAAGTTCCTTTCTTGTCTTTCAGAGCTTTGTATCTTACTCTTTCACCTCTTCAATTCCTTTACTTTATTCAAAGAGTTCACAATTAGCTTTCCCTTTTCCCCTTTCCCCTCTCCTTTACTCTCATTTCATGCTACCCTACCTGTCCTTCCCTCCCTCTTTTTGTACTCTTCTCTCTCATATATTAACTAACACGACTAAAAGATTGATGTCTTCTCCCAAGTATAGGAGTGTCGAAGTAATAAATAACCCGGCAAGACCAAGGTGGAACCATAAAGAGGTTAATTGTATAAATTATAGATAACAACAACAACAAAGAAAAAGAAGGAGAAGAAGAAGAAAAAGATGACAACTTTGAGATGAAATATTAATATGAGGATTAAACAATGATAATAACAAATATCAAGGTTAGAGGTTCTACTAATGGTATGTCAAACAAGTATAGTATAAACTCTTATTATTTAATTGAAAACTACATATAAAGGACTGACACGACAAAGAGATTGATGTCTTCTCCCAAGTGCAGGAGTGTCGAAGTAATAAATAACCCGGCAAGACCGGGGTCGAACCACAGGGAGGTTATTGTATAAATTATAAATAACAAAAATACAATAACAGCAATAATAATAATACTAGTAGTAGTAGTAGTAGTAGTAGTAGTA